>CAUDMG010002729.1:767500-965000 GCA_958450375.1 Homarus gammarus | reverse complement strand
ACCTTGCCATATACCTTACCTCCTGCCATGTACCTCACAACCTTGCCATATACCTTACCTCCTGCCATGTACCTCACAACCGCCATATACCTTACCTCCTGCCATGTACCTCACAACCTTGCCATATACCTTACCTCCTGCCATGTACCTCACAACCTTGCCATATACCTTACCTCCTGCCATGTACCTCACAACCTGCCATATACCTTACCTCCTGCCATGTACCTCACAACCTGCCATATACCTTACCTCCTGCCATGTACCTCACAACCTGCCATATACCTTACCTCCTGCCATGTACCTCTCAACCCTGCCATATACCTTACCTCCTGCCATGTACCTCACAACCTTGCCATATACCTTACCTCCTGCCATGTACCTCACAACCTTGCCATATACCTTACCTCCTGCCATGTACCTCACAACATGCCATATACCTTACCTCCTGCCATGTACCTCACAACCTGCCATATACCTTACCTCCTGCCATGTACCTCACAACCTGCCATATCCTTACCTCCTGCCATGTACCTCACAACCTGGCCATATACCTTACCTCCTGCCATGTACCTCACAACCTGCCATATGCCTTACCTCCTGCCATGTACCTCACAACCTGCCATATACCTTACCTCCTGCCATGTACCTCACACCGCAACCTACCCCTGCCATGTACCTCACACCTGCATACCTTACCCCTGCCATGTACCTCACAACCTGCCATATACCTTACCTCCTGCCATGTACCTCACAACCTTGCCATATACCTTACCTCCTGCCATGTACCTCACAACCATGCCATATACCTTACCTCCTGCCATGTACCTCACAACCTTGCCATATACCTTACCTCCTGCCATGTACCTCACAACCTTGCCATATACCTTACCTCCTGCCATGTACCTCACAACCTTGCCATATACCTTACCTCCTGCCATGTACCTCACAACCATGCCATATGCCTTACCTCCTGCCATGTACCTCACAACCATGCCATATGCCTTACCTCCTGCCATGTACCTCACAACCTTGCCATATACCTTACCTCCTGCCATGTACCTCACAACCCTGCCATATACCTTACCTCCTGCCATGTACCTCACAACCATGCCATATACCTTACCTCCTGCCATGTACCTCACAACCATGCCATATACCTTACCTCCTGCCATGTACCTCACAACCATGCCATATACCTTACCTCCTGCCATGTACCTCACAACCTTTCCATATACCTTACCTCCTGCCATGTACCTCACAACCCTGCCATATACCTTACCTCCTGCCATGTACCTCACAACCCTGCCATATACCTTACCTCCTGCCATGTACCTCACAACCTTGCCATATACCTTACCTCCTGCCATGTACCTCACAACCTTGCCATATACCTTACCTCCTGCCATGTACCTCACAACCTTGCCATATGCCTTACCTCCTGCCATGTACCTCACAACCTTGCCATATACCTTACCTCCTGCCATGTACCTCACAACCTGCCATATACCTTACCTCCTGCCATGTACCTCACAACCATGCCATATCCTTACCTCCTGCCATGTACCTCACAACCTGCCATATACCTTACCTCCTGCCATGTACCTCACAACCTGCCATATACCTTACCTCCTGCCATGTACCTCACAACCTGCCATATACCTTACCTCCTGCCATGTACCTCACAACCTGCCATATACCTTACCTCCTGCCATGTACCTCACAACCATGCCATATACCTTACCTCCTGCCATGTACCTCACAACCTGCCATATACCTTACCTCCTGCCATGTACCTCACAACCTTGCCATATACCTTACCTCCTGCCATGTACCTCACAACCTTGCCATATACCTTACCTCCTGCCATGTACCTCACAACCATGCCATATACCTTACCTCCTGCCATGTACCTCACAACCATGCCATATACCTTACCTCCTGCCATGTACCTCACAACCTGCCATATACCTTACCTCCTGCCATGTACCTCACAACCCTGCCATATACCTTACCTCCTGCCATGTACCTCACAACCCTGCCATATACCTTACCTCCTGCCATGTACCTCACAACCTTGCCATATACCTTACCTCCTGCCATGTACCTCACAACCTTGCCATATACCTTACCTCCTGCCATGTACCTCACAACCTTGCCATATACCTTACCTCCTGCCATGTACCTCACAACCTTGCCATATACCTTACCTCCTGCCATGTACCTCACAACCTTGCCATATACCTTACCTCCTGCCATGTACCTCACAACCTGCCATATACCTTACCTCCTGCCATGTACCTCACAACCTTGCCATATACCTTACCTCCTGCCATGTACCTCACAACCCCTGCCATATACCTTACCTCCTGCCATGTACCTCACAACCCTGCCATATACCTTACCTCCTGCCATGTACCTCACAACCATGCCATATACCTTACCTCCTGCCATGTACCTCACAACCTTGCCATATACCTTACCTCCTGCCATGTACCTCACAACCTTGCCATATACCTTACCTCCTGCCATGTACCTCACAACCTTGCCATATACCTTACCTCCTGCCATGTACCTCACAACCTTGCCATATACCTTACCTCCTGCCATGTACCTCACAACCCTGCCATATACCTTACCCCCTGCCATGTACCTCACAACCTGCCATATACCTTACCTCCTGCCATGTACCTCACAACCTTGCCATATACCTTACCTCCTGCCATGTACCTCACAACCTGCCATATACCTTACCTCCTGCCATGTACCTCACAACCTTGCCATATACCTTACCTCCTGCCATGTACCTCACAACCTTGCCATATACCTTACCTCCTGCCATGTACCTCACAACCCTGCCATATACCTTACCTCCTGCCATGTACCTCACAACCCTGCCATATACCTTACCTCCTGCCATGTACCTCACAACCATGCCATATACCTTACCTCCTGCCATGTACCTCACAACCTGCCATATGCCTTACCTCCTGCCATGTACCTCACAACCCTGCCATATACCTTACCTCCTGCCATGTACCTCACAACCTGCCATATACCTTACCCCTGCCATGTACCTCACAACCTGCCATATACCTTACCCCTGCCATGTACCTCACAACCCTGCCATATACCTTACCTCCTGCCATGTACCTCACAACCTGCCATATACCTTACCTCCTGCCATGTACCTCACAACCTGCCATATACCTTACCTCCTGCCATGTACCTCACAACCTTGCCATATACCTTACCTCCTGCCATGTACCTCACAACCTGCCATATACCTTACCTCCTGCCATGTACCTCACAACCTGCCATATACCTTACCTCCTGCCATGTACCTCACAACCTGCCATATACCTTACCTCCTGCCATGTACCTCACAACCTGCCATATACCTTACCTCCTGCCATGTACCTCACAACCGTGCCATATACCTTACCTCCTGCCATGTACCTCACAACCATGCCATATACCTTACCTCCTGCCATGTACCTCACAACCCTGCCATATACCTTACCTCCTGCCATGTACCTCACAACCTTGCCATATACCTTACCTCCTGCCATGTACCTCACAACCATGCCATATACCTTACCTCCTGCCATGTACCTCACAACCTTGCCATATACCTTACCTCCTGCCATGTACCTCACAACCTTGCCATATACCTTACCTCCTGCCATGTACCTCACAACCTTGCCATATACCTTACCTCCTGCCATGTACCTCACAACCTTGCCATATACCTTACCTCCTGCCATGTACCTCACAACCTGCCATATACCTTACCTCCTGCCATGTACCTCACAACCTGCCATATACCTTACCTCCTGCCATGTACCTCACAACCTGCCATATACCTTACCTCCTGCCATGTACCTCACAACCCTGCCATATACCTTACCTCCTGCCATGTACCTCACAACCCTGCCATATACCTTACCTCCTGCCATGTACCTCACAACCCTGCCATATACCTTACCTCCTGCCATGTACCTCACAACCCTGCCATATACCTTACCTCCTGCCATGTACCTCACAACCCTGCCATATACCTTACCTCCTGCCATGTACCTCACAACCCTGCCATATACCTTACCTCCTGCCATGTACCTCACAACCCTGCCATATACCTTACCTCCTGCCATGTACCTCACAACCTGCCATATACCTTACCTCCTGCCATGTACCTCACAACCCTGCCATATACCTTACCTCCTGCCATGTACCTCACAACCATGCCATATACCTTACCTCCTGCCATGTACCTCACAACCTTGCCATATACCTTACCTCCTGCCATATACCTCACAACCTGCCATATACCTTACCTCCTGCCATGTACCTCACAACCCTGCCATATACCTTACCTCCTGCCATGTACCTCACAACCCTGCCATATACCTTACCTCCTGCCATGTACCTCACAACCCTGCCATATACCTTACCTCCTGCCATGTACCTCACAACCATGCCATATACCTTACCTCCTGCCATGTACCTCACAACCATAGCCATATACCTTACCACCTGCCATGTACCTCACAACCTGCCATATACCTTACCTCCTGCCATGTACCTCACAACCATGCCATATACCTTACCTCCTGCCATGTACCTCACAACCTGCCATATACCTTACCTCCTGCCATGTACCTCACAACCTGCCATATACCTTACCTCCTGCCATGTACCTCACAACCCTGCCATATACCTTACCTCCTGCCATGTACCTCACAACCATGCCATATACCTTACCTCCTGCCATGTACCTCACAACCATGCCATATACCTTACCTCCTGCCATGTACCTCACAACCATGCCATATACCTTACCTCCTGCCATGTACCTCACAACCCTGCCATATACCTTACCTCCTGCCATGTACCTCACAACCTGCCATATACCTTACCTCCTGCCATGTACCTCACAACCTGCCATATACCTTACCTCCTGCCATGTACCTCACAACCTTGCCATATACCTTACCTCCTGCCATGTACCTCACAACCTTGCCATATACCTTACCTCCTGCCATGTACCTCACAACCTGCCATATACCTTACCTCCTGCCATGTACCTCACAACCATGCCATATACCTTACCTCCTGCCATGTACCTCACAACCTGCCATATACCTTACCTCCTGCCATGTACCTCACAACCCTGCCATATACCTTACCTCCTGCCATGTACCTCACAACCCTGCCATATACCTTACCTCCTGCCATGTACCTCACAACCCTGCCATATACCTTACCTCCTGCCATGTACCTCACAACCCTGCCATATACCTTACCTCCTGCCATGTACCTCACAACCTTGCCATATACCTTACCTCCTGCCATGTACCTCACAACCTTGCCATATACCTTACCTCCTGCCATGTACCTCACAACCTTGCCATATACCTTACCTCCTGCCATGTACCTCACAACCTTGCCATATACCTTACCTCCTGCCATGTACCTCACAACCTGCCATATACCTTACCTCCTGCCATGTACCTCACAACCTGCCATATACCTTACCCTGCCATGTACCTCAACCTGCCATACCTACCCTGCCATGTACCTCACAACCTGCCATATACCTTACCTCCTGCCATGTACCTCACAACCTGCCATATACCTTACCTCCTGCCATGTACCTCACAACCTGCCATATACCTTACCTCCCGCCATGGACCTCCCAACCCTGCCATATACCTTACCTCCTGCCATGTACCTCAAAAACCTGCCATATAACTTAGCTCCTGCCATGTTCCTAACATACCTGCCATATACCTTACCTCCTGCCATGTACCTCACAACCCTGCCATATACCTTACCTCCTGCCATGTACCTCACAACCTGCCATATACCTTACCTCCTGCCATGTACCTCACAACCTGCCATATACCTTACCCCTGCCATGTACCTCACAACCTGCCATATACCTTACCCCTGCCATGTACCTCACAACCTGCCATATACCTTACCCCTGCCATGTACCTCACAACCTGCCATATACCTTACCCCTGCCATGTACCTCACAACCTGCCATATACCTTACCCCTGCCATGTACCTCACAACCTGCCATATACCTTACCCCCCTGCCATGTACCTCACAACCCTGCCATATACCTTACCTCCTGCCATGTACCTCACAACCCTGCCATATACATAACACCTGCCATGTACCTCACAACCTGCCATATACCTTACCTCCTGCCATGTACCTCACAACCTGCCATATACCTTACCTCCTGCCATGTACCTCACAACCTGCCATATACCTTACCTCCTGCCATGTACCTCACAACCCTGCCATATACCTTACCCCTGCCATGTACCTCACAACCTGCCATATACCTTACCTCCTGCCATGTACCTCACAACCTTGCCATATACCTTACCTCCTGCCATGTACCTCACAACCTTGCCATATACCTTACCTCCTGCCATGTACCTCACAACCATGCCATATACCTTACCACCTGCCATGTACCTCACAACCATGCCATATACCTTACCCCTGCCATGTACCTCACAACCCTGCCATATACCTTACCTCCTGCCATGTACCTCACAACCCTGCCATATACCTTACCTCCTGCCATGTACCTCACAACCTTGCCATATACCTTACCTCCTGCCATGTACCTCACAACCTTGCCATATACCTTACCTCCTGCCATGTACCTCACAACCTTGCCATATACCTTACCTCCTGCCATGTACCTCACAACCTGCCATATACCTTACCCCTGCCATGTACCTCACAACCTGCCATATACCTTACCCCTGCCATGTACCTCACAACCTGCCATATACCTTACCTCCTGCCATGTACCTCACAACCTGCCATATACCTTACCTCCTGCCATGTACCTCACAACCTGCCATATACCTTACCCCTGCCATGTACCTCACAACCTGCCATATACCTTACCCCTGCCATGTACCTCACAACCTGCCATATACCTTACCTCCTGCCATGTACCTCACAACCTGCCATATACCTTACCTCCTGCCATGTACCTCACAACCCTGCCATATACCTTACCTCCTGCCATGTACCTCACAACCCTGCCATATACCTTACCTCCTGCCATGTACCTCACAACCCTGCCATATACCTTACCTCCTGCCATGTACCTCACAACCCTGCCATATACCTTACCTCCTGCCATGTACCTCACAACCCTGCCATATACCTTACCTCCTGCCATGTACCTCACAACCCTGCCATATACCTTACCCCCTGCCATGTACCTCACAACCCTGCCATATACCTTACCTCCTGCCATGTACCTCACAACCCTGCCATATACCTTACCTCCTGCCATGTACCTCACAACCCTGCCATATACCTTACCTCCTGCCATGTACCTCACAACCCTGCCATATACCTTGACCCCTGCCATGTACCTCACAACCCTGCCATATACCTTACCTCCTGCCATGTACCTCACAACCTGCCATATACCTTACCTCCTGCCATGTACCTCACAACCCTGCCATATACCTTACCTCCTGCCATGTACCTCACAACCATGCCATATACCTTACCCCCTGCCATGTACCTCACAACCATGCCATATACCTTACCCCCTGCCATGTACCTCACAACCTGCCATATACCTTACCTCCTGCCATGTACCTCTCAACCATGCCATATACCTTACCTCCTGCCATGTACCTCACAACCTTGCCATATACCTTACCTCCTGCCATGTACCTCACAACCTTGCCATATACCTTACCTCCTGCCATGTACCTCACAACCTGCCATATACCTTACCCCCTGCCATGTACCTCACAACCTGCCATATACCTTACCCCCCTGCCATGTACCTCACAACCTTGCCATATACCTTACCTCCTGCCATGTACCTCACAACCCTGCCATATACCTTACCTCCTGCCATGTACCTCACAACCATGCCATATACCTTACCTCCTGCCATGTACCTCACAACCTTGCCATATACCTTACCTCCTGCCATGTACCTCACAACCCTGCCATATACCTTACCTCCTGCCATGTACCTCACAACCTTGCCATATACCTTACCCCCTGCCATGTACCTCACAACCTGCCATATACCTTACCTCCTGCCATGTACCTCACAACCTTGCCATATACCTTACCTCCTGCCATGTACCTCACAACCTGCCATATACCTTACCTCCTGCCATGTACCTCACAACCTGCCATATACCTTACCTCCTGCCATGTACCTCACAACCCTGCCATATACCTTACCTCCTGCCATGTACCTCACAACCCTGCCATATACCTTACCTCCTGCCATGTACCTCACAACCCTGCCATATACCTTACCTCCTGCCATGTACCTCACAACCCTGCCATATACCTTACCTCCTGCCATGTACCTCACAACCCTGCCATATACCTTACCTCCTGCCATGTACCTCACAACCTGCCATATACCTTACCTCCTGCCATGTACCTCACAACCCTGCCATATACCTTACCTCCTGCCATGTACCTCACAACCCTGCCATATACCTTACCTCCTGCCATGTACCTCACAACCCTGCCATATACCTTACCTCCTGCCATGTACCTCACAACCCTGCCATATACCTTACCTCCTGCCATGTACCTCACAACCCTGCCATATACCTTACCTCCTGCCATGTACCTCACAACCCTGCCATATACCTTACCTCCTGCCATGTACCTCACAACCCTGCCATATACCTTACCTCCTGCCATGTACCTCACAACCCTGCCATATACCTTACCTCCTGCCATGTACCTCACAACCCTGCCATATACCTTACCTCCTGCCATGTACCTCACAACCCTGCCATATACCTTACCTCCTGCCATGTACCTCACAACCCTGCCATATACCTTACCTCCTGCCATGTACCTCACAACCCTGCCATATACCTTACCTCCTGCCATGTACCTCACAACCCTGCCATATACCTTACCTCCTGCCATGTACCTCACAACCCTGCCATATACCTTACCCCTGCCATGTACCTCACAACCCTGCCATATACCTTACCTCCTGCCATGTACCTCACAACCCTGCCATATACCTTACCTCCTGCCATGTACCTCACAACCCTGCCATATACCTTACCTCCTGCCATGTACCTCACAACCCTGCCATATACCTTACCTCCTGCCATGTACCTCACAACCATGCCATACCTACCTGCCAGTACTCACAACCTGCCATACCTACCCTGCCATGTACCTCACAACCCTGCCATATACCTTACCTCCTGCCATGTACCTCACAACCCTGACATATTCCTTACCTCCTGCCATGTACCTCACACCCCTGCCATATACCTTACCTCCTGCCATGTACCTCACAACCCTGCCATATACCTTACCACCTGCCATGTACCTCACAACTGCATACCTACCCTGCCATGACTCACCCTGCCATATACCTTACCCCTGCCATGTACCTCACAACCTGCCATATACCTTACCCCTGCCATGTACCTCACAACCTGCCATATACCTTACCCCTGCCATGTACCTCACAACCTGCCATATACCTTACCCCTGCCATGTACCTCACAACCTGCCATATACCTTACCTCCTGCCATGTACCTCACAACCATGCCATATACCTTACCTCCTGCCATGTACCTCACAACCTTGCCATATACCTTACCTCCTGCCATGTACCTCACAACCATGCCATATACCTTACCTCCTGCCATGTACCTCACAACCATGCCATATACCTTACCTCCTGCCATGTACCTCACAACCTTGCCATATACCTTACCTCCTGCCATGTACCTCACAACCTTGCCATATACCTTACCTCCTGCCATGTACCTCACAACCATGCCATATGCCTTACCCCCTGCCATGTACCTCACAACCATGCCATATACCTTACCTCCTGCCATGTACCTCACAACCTTGCCATATACCTTACCTCCTGCCATGTACCTCACAACCCTGCCATATACCTTACCTCCTGCCATGTACCTCACAACCTGCCATATACCTTACCTCCTGCCATGTACCTCACAACCCTGCCATATACCTTACCTCCTGCCATGTACCTCACAACCCTGCCATATACCTTACCTCCTGCCATGTACCTCACAACCTTGCCATATACCTTACCTCCTGCCATGTACCTCACAACCCTGCCATATACCTTACCTCCTGCCATGTACCTCACAACCCTGCCATATACCTTACCTCCTGCCATGTACCTCACAACCCTGCCATATACCTTACCTCCTGCCATGTACCTCACAACCCTGCCATATACCTTACCTCCTGCCATGTACCTCACAACCCTGCCATATACCTTACCTCCTGCCATGTACCTCACAACCCTGCCATATACCTTACCTCCTGCCATGTACCTCACAACCCTGCCATATACCTTACCTCCTGCCATGTACCTCACAACCCTGCCATATACCTTACCTCCTGCCATGTACCTCACAACCCTGCCATATACCTTACCTCCTGCCATGTACCTCACAACCCTGCCATATACCTTACCTCCTGCCATGTACCTCACAACCCTGCCATATACCTTACCTCCTGCCATGTACCTCACAACCTTGCCATATACCTTACCTCCTGCCATGTACCTCACAACCCTGCCATATACCTTACCTCCTGCCATGTACCTCACAACCTGCCATATACCTTACCTCCTGCCATGTACCTCACAACCTGCCATATACCTTACCTCCTGCCATGTACCTCACAACCTGCCATATACCTTACCCCCCTGCCATGTACCTCACAACCATGCCATATACCTTACCCCCTGCCATGTACCTCACAACCTTGCCATATACCTTACCTCCTGCCATGTACCTCACAACCATGCCATATACCTTACCTCCTGCCATGTACCTCACAACCATGCCATATGCCTTACCCCCTGCCATGTACCTCACAACCATGCCATATACCTTACCCCCTGCCATGTACCTCACAACCATGCCATATACCTTACCTCCTGCCATGTACCTCACAACCCTGCCATATACCTTACCTCCTGCCATGTACCTCACAACCTGCCATACCTACCCTGCCATGTACCTCACAACCTGCCATATACCTTACCTCCTGCCATGTACCTTACCCCCTGCCATATACCTTACCTCCTGCCATGTACCTCACAACCTTGCCATATACCTTACCCCCTGCCATGTACCTCACAACCTGCCATATACCTTACCACCTGCCATGTACCTCACAACCTGCCATATACCTTACCCCTGCCATGTACCTCACAACCTGCCATATACCTTACCTCCTGCCATGTACCTCACAACCTGCCATATACCTTACCTCCTGCCATGTACCTCACAACCTGCCATATACCTTACCTCCTGCCATGTACCTCACAACCTGCCATATACCTTACCTCCTGCCATGTACCTCACAACCCTGCCATATACCTTACCTCCTGCCATGTACCTCACAACCCTGCCATATACCTTACCTCCTGCCATGTACCTCACAACCCTGCCATATACCTTACCTCCTGCCATGTACCTCACAACCCTGCCATATACCTTACCCCCTGCCATGTACCTCACAACCCTGCCATATACCTTACCTCCTGCCATGTACCTCACAACCCTGCCATATACCTTACCTCCTGCCATGTACCTCACAACCCTGCCATATACCTTACCTCCTGCCATGTACCTCACAACCCTGCCATATACCTTACCTCCTGCCATGTACCTCACAACCCTGCCATATACCTTACCTCCTGCCATGTACCTCACAACCCTGCCATATACCTTACCTCCTGCCATGTACCTCACAACCCTGCCATATACCTTACCTCCTGCCATGTACCTCACAACCTGCCATATACCTTACCCCCTGCCATGTACCTCACAACCCTGCCATATACCTTACCCCCTGCCATGTACCTCACAACCCTGCCATATACCTTACCCCCTGCCATGTACCTCACAACCCTGCCATATACCTTACCTCCTGCCATGTACCTCACAACCCTGCCATATACCTTACCTCCTGCCATGTACCTCACAACCCTGCCATATACCTTACCTCCTGCCATGTACCTCACAACCCTGCCATATACCTTACCTCCTGCCATGTACCTCACAACCCTGCCATATACCTTACCCCCTGCCATGTACCTCACAACCCTGCCATATACCTTACCTCCTGCCATGTACCTCACAACCCTGCCATATACCTTACCCCCTGCCATGTACCTCACAACCATGCCATATACCTTACCTCCTGCCATGTACCTCACAACCCTGCCATATACCTTACCCCTGCCATGTACCTCACAACCCTGCCATATACCTTACCCCCTGCCATGTACCTCACAACCCTGCCATATACCTTACCCCCTGCCATGTACCTCACAACCTTGCCATATACCTTACCTCCTGCCATGTACCTCACAACCTTGCCATATACCTTACCTCCTGCCATGTACCTCACAACCATGCCATATGCCTTACCCCCTGCCATGTACCTCACAACCATGCCATATACCTTACCCCCTGCCATGTACCTCACAACCATGCCATATACCTTACCCCCTGCCATGTACCTCACAACCATGCCATATACCTTACCTCCTGCCATGTACCTCACAACCATGCCATATACCTTACCCCCTGCCATGTACCTCACAACCTTGCCATATACCTTACCTCCTGCCATGTACCTCACAACCTTGCCATATACCTTACCTCCTGCCATGTACCTCACAACCTTGCCATATACCTTACCTCCTGCCATGTACCTCACAACCTTGCCATATGCCTTACCTCCTGCCATGTACCTCACAACCATGCCATATGCCTTACCCCCTGCCATGTACCTCACAACCATGCCATATACCTTACCCCCTGCCATGTACCTCACAACCTTGCCATATACCTTACCTCCTGCCATGTACCTCACAACCTTGCCATATACCTTACCTCCTGCCATGTACCTCACAACCATGCCATATGCCTTACCCCCTGCCATGTACCTCACAACCATGCCATATACCTTACCCCTGCCATGTACCTCACAACCATGCCATATACCTTACCTCCTGCCATGTACCTCACAACCCTGCCATATACCTTACCTCCTGCCATGTACCTCACAACCTTGCCATATACCTTACCTCCTGCCATGTACCTCACAACCTGCCATATACCTTACCCCTGCCATGTACCTCACAACCTGCCATATACCTTACCTCCTGCCATGTACCTCACAACCCTGCCATATACCTTACCTCCTGCCATGTACCTCACAACCTGCCATATACCTTACCTCCTGCCATGTACCTCACAACCCTGCCATATACCTTACCTCCTGCCATGTACCTCACAACCCTGCCATATACCTTACCTCCTGCCATGTACCTCACAACCCTGCCATATACCTTACCTCCTGCCATGTACCTCACAACCCTGCCATATACCTTACCTCCTGCCATGTACCTCACAACCCTGCCATATACCTTACCTCCTGCCATGTACCTCACAACCCTGCCATATACCTTACCTCCTGCCATGTACCTCACAACCTTGCCATATACCTTACCCCTGCCATGTACCTCTCAACCCTGCCATATACCTTACCCCTGCCATGTACCTCACAACCCTGCCATATACCTTACCTCCTGCCATGTACCTCACAACCCTGCCATATACCTTACCTCCTGCCATGTACCTCACAACCCTGCCATATACCTTACCTCCTGCCATGTACCTCACAACCCTGCCATATACCTTACCTCCTGCCATGTACCTCACAACCCTGCCATATACCTTACCCCCTGCCATGTACCTCACAACCCTGCCATATACCTTACCCCCTGCCATGTACCTCACAACCCTGCCATATACCTTACCCCCTGCCATGTACCTCACAACTCTGCCATATACCTTACCCCCTGCCATGTACCTCACAACCATGCCATATACCTTACCCCCTGCCATGTACCTCACAACCATGCCATATACCTTACCTCCTGCCATGTACCTCACAACCATGCCATATACCTTACCTCCTGCCATGTACCTCACAACCTTGCCATATACCTTACCCCCTGCCATATACCTTACCTCCTGCCATGTACCTCACAACCTTGCCATATACCTTACCCCCTGCCATATACCTTACCTCCTGCCATGTACCTCACAACCCTGCCATATACCTTACCCCCTGCCGTGTACCTCACAACCTTGCCATATACCTTACCTCCTGCCATGTACCTCACAACCTTGCCATATGCCTTACCTCCTGCCATGTACCTCACAACCTTGCCATATACCTTACCCCCTGCCATGTACCTCACAACCTTGCCATATACCTTACCTCCTGCCATGTACCTCACAACCCTGCCATATACCTTACCTCCTGCCATGTACCTCACAACCCTGCCATATACCTTACCTCCTGCCATGTACCTCACAACCCTGCCATATACCTTACCCCCTGCCATGTACCTCACAACCCTGCCATATACCTTACCCCTGCCATGTACCTCACAACCCTGCCATATACCTTACCCCCTGCCATGTACCTCACAACCCTGCCATATACCTTACCCCCTGCCATGTACCTCACAACCCTGCCATATACCTTACCCCCTGCCATGTACCTCACAACCCTGCCATATACCTTACCCCCTGCCATGTACCTCACAACCCTGCCATATACCTTACCTCCTGCCATGTACCTCACAACCTTGCCATATGCCTTACCCCCTGCCATGTACCTCACAACCTTACCCCCTGCCATGTACCTCACAACCCTGCCATATACCTTACCTCCTGCCATGTACCTCACAACCTTGCCATATGCCTTACCTCCTGCCATGTACCTCACAACCTTACCCCTTGCCATATGCCTTACCCCCTGCCATGTACCTCACAACCTTACCCCCTGCCATGTACCTCACAACCCTGCCATATGCCTTACCTCCTGCCATGTACCTCACAACCCTGCCATATACCTTACTATCTACACTCTAGAGTAACTTCAGTGCGTCTAGCCACTGCCTTCAAGAGAGCACAGTCTATGAGATGGCTCAGCCATGTTACTATTGTTATTATTATCGAGTCTGTGTCTGTATTTTTCTGGCTAAATAAACCGTTTCATTATCAATATCTATAGATCGCATGACTCATACAACACCGCCAAAGTTCATTATCTCTAATTCATTTGGTTTTCTATTTTTTACACGTAAACATACATAGGTTAGCTGAGGTTATATTTGGTTAGGTAATTTTATATTGGGCTGTAATTGCTGAGCTTGGGTTATATTTTGTTCGGTTGCATTATGTTAGCTTAGGACTTTCGTTCTATTAGGTTTTGTTATATTAGGTTAGGTTGGGGTTAGCTTGTTTAGGCTAGGTTACTTAAGGTTAAGTTAAATTAAGTTGCATTTGGTTTAGTTAGCTTAGGCTCGGGCATAATAAGTTCGATTAGTTTAGAAGACGTAGCTACTGTACCGTATCTTGCAATTATTATTTTCATATTTGTTGGTTAAGATATACTGCAAAATATAATTAAATATTCCGAGTCACATAAATGTTCAGACTCCGAGTTAAGTCTCTTTACTCACTTCACTTGATAAACACCTCAAGTCATGGTAGATTACAAGTGCAGTTTCGGCGTCATTTGGGCCACCATATTTGTATTATTACTTCTGTCATCAGTTAAGTGTGTTCTAACCTCATCACTTAAGAGAAATAAATGATAATAAGAATGTTTGTGACTTTAGATTATTTATATAAATATTAAAGGTTTATAAAGAAATGGACCAGTAAAGTGCACTTATTATTGAAATACGGTCATAATGAGACAAACAACTCTTGAATATTGAACATTTTGTCAGTAAATACTTGTATTAAATTGAATATTTTATATTCGCTTGGTGTTAGATTAGGTTGTGATGGTTAAATTAGTTAAGATTTTGTTAGATTAGCTTGAGTTTGATTATGTTAAGCTGTGTTGGAATTGGTTAAATTAGGTCGGGTTGGTTTTGCTTAAGTTAGTCTAGGTTGAGTTTGGTTAAGTTAAGTTAGGCTAGGTTGGGTTTGGTTAAGTTAAGTTAGGCTGGGTTTGGTTAAGTTAGATTAGGTTGGGTTATATTAAATTTTAGATTAAGTTGTGTTTGGTTAAGTTAGGTTAGATAAGATTAGGATAGTTAGCTTTACGGTGTTAAATCATTAGAAAAGTAAGGTGGGATGCCTGTTCTTAACGTGATAAAACCAATCTTTTACTTAATTGTGGCCAAATCCTCTACCCAAGGCTTTCTTTATTATGACAGATACACAACAACAATGAAAGCAACAATAATACGGGTCATCTGTAGATTAAATAACATTCATATTCAACCGGAAGATTTACCAATCTAACCAAACTTAACCAAACCCAACTTAACCTAACCCATCTTAACCTAACCCATCTAACTTACCCTAACGTAACCCACCGAACTTACCCTAACCTAACCAAACCAAACATAACCTAACCTAACGTAACAACCAAAACTAACCTAACCAAACCCAACTCAACCTAACGTAATCTAACCTGACTTAACTAAACCCAACCTAAACTTACCAAGCCTAAGATAACAGAACCAAACCTAACATAACATAACTGAACCTAACCTAACCAAACCCAAACTAACTTAAACTAACTCTACCTAACCTAACCCAACCACCCTGATAGTGCTAGAGTGGTTAGCATTCAGGTGATCCCAAAACACTTTAAAAATATACAGATTGTATAACCTACGTTTATGAGGGAGAACAAAGAATGGTGAGGGAGAATATAGAGTGGTGAGAGAGAAAATAGAGTGGTGAGGGAGACTATAGAATGGTGAGGGAGACTATAGAATGGTGAGGGAGAATATAGAGTGGTGAGGGAGACTATAGAATGGTGAGGGAGACTATAGAGTGGTGAGGGAGAATATAGAGTGGTGAGGGAGAATATAGAGTGGTGAGAGAGAATATAGAGTGGTGAGGGAGAATATAGAGTGGTGAGGGAGAATATAGAGTGGTGAGAGAGAATATAGAGTGGTGAGGGAGAATATAGAGTGGTGAGGGAGAATATAGAGTGGTGAGGGAGAATATAGAGTGGTGAGGGAGAATATAGAGTGGTGAGGGAGAATATAGAGTGGTGAGGGAGAATATAGAGTGGTGAGGGAGAGTATAGAGTGGTGAGGGAGAGTATAGAGTGGTGAGGGAGAGTATAGAGTGGTGAGGGAGAGTATAGAGTGGTGAGGGAGAATATAGAGTGGTGAGGGAGAGTATAGAGTAGTGAGAGAGAATATAGAGTGGTGAGGGAGAGTATAGACTGGTGAGGGAGAGTATAGAGTGGTGAGGGAGAGTATAGAGTGGTGAGGGAGAGTATAGAGTGGTGAGGGAGAATATAGAGTGGTGAGGGAGAGTATAGACTGGTGAGGGAGAGTATAGACTGGTGAGGGAGAGTATAGAGTGGTGAGGGAGAATATAGAGTGGTGAGGGAGAATATAGAGTGGTGAGGGAGAATATAGAGTGGTGAGGGAGAGTATAGAGTGGTGAGGGAGAGTATAGAGTGGTGAGGGAGAGTATCGAGTGGTGAGGGAGAATCTAGAGTGGTGAGGGAGAATCTAGAGTGGTGAGGGAGTAAAGGAGGGTCGTGTACACCGTCAGTAAAGGAGGGTCGTGTACACCGTCAGTAAAGGAGGGTCGTGTACATCGTCAGTAAAGGAGGGTCGTGTAAATTATCCTGCTGGCAGAGTTGACCTTGATAACCTCACTTAAATGGAACGCCCCAGAGCCCAGCATATAACATTACCTTGTCCGGGGAGGTGATTCCATTATTCCTGGCACTGATCACTGTTGACAGTGAGGTGAGGTCATTATACCTGGCTCTAATCACTGTTGACAGTGAGGTGAGGACATTATTTCTGACTCTAATCACTTGATAGTAGTGAGGTGAGGTAATTATTCCTGTCACTAATCACTGTTGATGGCGAAGTCAGGTCATTATTCCTAGCTCTAATAATTGTTGATCGTGAGATAAGGTCATTAATCTGGCATTGATCACTGTTGATAGTGAGGTGAAGTCATTATTGCTCGCACTAACCAATGTTGATAGTGAAGTTAGATCTTTATTCCTGGCACTAATCACGGTGTTGATAGTGAACTTAGATCATTATTCCTGGTATTGGTCACTGTGTTGATGGTGAGGTGAGGTCATTATTCCTGGTACTGGTCACTGTTGATGGTGAGGTCATTATCCTGGCACTGGTCACTGCATTGATAGTGATGTCATTATTCCTAGTACTGGTCACTGTGTTGATGGTGAGGTCATTATCCTGGCACTGGTCACTGCATTGAATGGTGAGGAAATTAGTCCTGGTACTGGTCACTGTATTGAGAGTGAGGTAATTGTTCCTAGTACTGGTCACTGTGTTGATGGTGAGGTGAGGTCACTATTCCTGGTACTGGTCACTGTGTTGATGGTGAGGTGAGGTCACTATGTTGATGGTGAGGTGAGGTCACTATTCCTTGTACTGGCCACTGCGTTGTTGGTGAGGTGAGGTCACTATTCCTGGTACTGGTCACTGTGTTGATGGTGAGGTGAGGTCACTATGTTGATGGTGAGGTGAGGTCACTATGTTGATGGTGAGGTGAGGTCACTATGTTGATGGTGAGGTGAGGTCACTATGTTGATGGTGAGGTGAGGTCACTATGTTGATGGTGAGGTGAGGTCACTATTCCTTGTACTGGCCACTGCGTTGTTGGTGAGGTGAGGTCACTATTCCTGGTACTGGTCACTGTGCTGATGGTGAGGTGAAGTCACTATTCCTCGTACTGGCCATTGTGTTGATAGTGAGGTCATTATTCCTAGTACTGGTCACTGTGTTGATGGTGAGGTGAGGTCACTATTCCTGGTACTGGTCACTGTGTTGATGGTGAGGTGAAGTCACTATTCCTTGTACTGGCCACTGTGTTGTTGGTGAGGTCATTATTTCTGGTACTGGTCACTGTGTTGATGGTGAGGTCATCACTCCTGGTACTGGTCACTGTGTTGATGGTGAGGTGAGGTCACTATTCCTGGTACTGGTCACTGTGCTGATGGTGAGGTGAAGACACTATTCCTCGTACTGGCCACTGTGTTGATGGTGAGGTCATCACTTCTGGTACTGGTCACTGTGTTGATAGTGAGGTGAGGTCATTATTCCTGGTATTGGTCACTGTGTTGATGGTGAAGTGAGGTCACTATTCCTGGTACTGGTCACTGTGTTCATGGTGAGGTGAGGTCACTTTTCCTGGTACTGGTCACTGTGTTTATGGTGATGTCATTATTCCTGGCACTGGTCACGGTATTAACGGTGAGGTAATTAGTCCTGATACTGGCCGACTGTGTTGGTGGTGAGGTGAGGTCACTATTCCTGGTACTGGCCACTGTGTTGATGGTGAGTTGGTCACTATTCCTGGTACTGGCCACTGTGTTGATGGTGAGGTCATTATTCCTGGTATTGGTTATTGTATTGATAGTGAGGTCATTATTCCTGGCATTGGTCACTGTATTGATGGTGAGATCATTAGTCCTGGTACTGGTCTCTGTATTGATAGTGAGATCATTATTCCTGGTACTGGTCACTGTAATAACGATCGCTTATATTTTATCTTTCTTCTTTTCTTTATTTAGTTCTTTTATGTTCTTAATTCTTTATTTTCCTCTTTATTTCTTCCTTTCATTCTCTATATACTCGTGAGATGGAGGTGAGGCGGGAGGTAGAGAGAGAGAGGAAAGGAGATGGGCTTGTAATTGAGGGAGATGGAGGGAGGATTCCTGGGGAACAGGAATAACATGTGATAACTGAGACACGAGGGGAAACAGGTGATAGTTGTGTTGTTTCTCAGGACTCACTGTATTACTGCATACCGCCAAGACACTTATAACAAATCAACCTTTCTCAATAAGGGGAGGTATTAATTAAGATTTCTATTAAACGGTATGAATTTATTGAATACTTTCTATTAAGGTTTGACAATTGTACTTCAAAGTAATAAACCTATCTTCCTAGTTTGTTAAATAGGGGTCACATGACTGAGAATACATTTCGTGAAATGGATAAAACCTGAAGGGTACTCTCCGAGATACTGTATATCCTGCCATGTTAAGGAACCGACCACACAACCTCCGTCTATCCTTCACATTTTCCCACCAGACTCTATTTGAAAACCGAGCGCCCGCCCTGCTGGGGCAGGAACTCAGCCTCCAGCCAATCAGCACAGTTAGGATGATGACGTCACACTTAGAGGCCACTGTGATTGGCGCATGCCTCAGGCACTCGTGCACTCCTGGTTAGCGGGGAACTGTCGTGTACTGTGTTGTAGCGGGTAATCTTTGTCAAAGCTGAATTTCCTATAAATATGACATAATTTACTCCCAAAAGCATGTCATTGTCACACTGTGTTGATTGTGATGTCGTTTATCCTGGTACTAATCACTGTGTTGATGGTAAGGTGAGGTCATTATTCCTGGTAATGGTCACTGTGTTGATGGTGAGGTCATTATTCCTGGTACTGGTCACTGTATTAATAGTGAGGTCATTATTCCTGGCACTGGTCACTGTGTTGATGGTGAGGTCATTATTCCTGGTAATGGTCACTGTATTGTTAATGAAGTCATTATTCCTGGCACTGCTCATTGTGTTGATGTTGAGGTAAGGTCACAGTACTCCTGGCAGTGGTCACTGTTGATGGTGAGGTAAAGTCAAATTATTCCTGGCACTGATCACTGTTGATGGCGACATTTATAAGTTAAACCATTAAACTATCGTGCGACTCCAAGTGTCGTGCGTCAAGGACCAAGAACAAGGAGGGTCCCGTAATGTCTTTTGTTATGCTTCTTCCTGATCTTAAACCACATTGTTCTTAGTCAACACGTCAGTAAACCTCTTTTGAATTCAATTATTTATAAAACTGGAATCCAAAATGTGTTAAAATTCAACGAAGTATTGAATGTAATCATATTTGTTCGAATTGACCAAATATTTGTTATTCCGACTTTGACTCAATTTTGAACGTGTTACTTAAAGTTAAATATGTTTTTTGAGGCCAGCTTTGTATCTGACTCCCGGTCATGTATTTGAATTTACCCATGTACAGTCGGTGTCAGTAGTTCGCTCCTGCCCAAAATGAAGTCGCATCGACCCCAAATGAGATGCAACAGTCAGGGTAAGTCAGTTCGGACACTCATTCCCTTGGCTCAATTTCACCACGGGGAGCGAATTTTTGTCCCGTTCTGTACCAGACTCCAACCGTGTATCCGACTCGAATCACGTGTTCGAATCTATTTTGCGCATTCGAATCTAGCCAAATCCTGCTTCTGAACCTGGTCGGGGGAAGAGGGGGGGGCGTAGGGTTGTGTTCAGTACCCACCTGGAACTAAACCAATCACGTGGCGGTCGCCTTTGTATTGTGGGAGGCGGACATCAAACACACCGAAAGGGGGAAATTTGGCATGCAAGAAGTGAGATAGAGACGTGCCACACCTCCTAACACACCGTCCACTTGTAGAGTTCCTTGTGTGTGTCGGGGGGAGGGGGGACACCAGGGAGGGGAAATAGTTCTCGGGAGGAGAGGCAGGCAAGATGGGTAAACCGGATCTGCGAAAAAAAGATAGGAGAGCGCGTCAATAATCACTCTGGTGTCAAGTATACCAGCCGAGCCAACCATCACTCAGGTAGTACCAAACATACCAGCTGAGCCAACTATCATTCAGGTGGTGCCAAGTGTACCAGCTGAGCCAACCATCACTCAGGTAGTGCCATGCATACCAGCTGAGTCAACCATCACTCAGGTGGTGCCAAGTATACCAACTGAGCCAACCATCTCTCAGGTGGTGCCAAGTATACCAACTGAGCCAGCCATCACTCAGGGAATTGTGGCCACAACAGCGTCTTAACCATATGCATCCTCCACCCACACCCAGCTGGCCCCACTCACGGTGCATTAAGAACATAAGAATGGAGGAAACTGCAGCGGGTCTACAGGCCCATACTGGGCAGCCATATTTGCACCCAACTCCTATCGCTTATATACAGTACCTGTCCAACCTATATTTGAAGCCAATCAACGTGTTCGAGTTAATGATTATGCTCTGTAACTTGTTCCACACATCCACTATTCTATTTCGAAACCAGAGTTTACCTATCACATGCCTAAATCTAAATTTGTCTAATTTAAAACCATTGCTACGAGATCACTCCTGGTTAGATAGCTTAAGTACCTTTGTTATATCACCTTTGTTTAACCCTGACTTCCATTTATACACCTGGATGATATCGCCCCTCACTCTACGTCTCTCGAGGGAATGCAAATTCAGATGCTTTAATCTATCTCTATGCTCAAGGTTCCTGATGCCCGGGATTAGTCTTGTTATCCTCCTCTGAATACTTTTTGGAGATTCGATATCCTTTCTGTAGTACGGTGACCAAAACTGAACCGAATACTCCAAGTGCGGTCTCAGAAGCGCAAGATATAGTTTTGACGATAACCTGGCTCGTCTTGTAACTAACACTCCTTTTTATTAACTCAAGAATCTTGTTGACCTTGTTTCGAGCAAATGCGCATTATTGTGTTGGATATTGTGCTTGAGACTTTTATGTGATTTGTTTTATAAATCCCAACAGAAGTAAATTACATCAAGGTCGGCTGACACATAATGTTTCACAAATGCATCCTGGCCATTACAACACCACCCACCCACACACCTGGTCGCCTCACCCCTACCACCCATCAACATGTGGGTGCCATTCTTCACCCTGTCATCCTGACATCCTCCTGGTCTTGGTCTGTCTGTGTGACTACCACTTGGTCTGTCTGTGTGTGTGAGACTACCACTTGGTCTGTCCGTTTGTATGACTACCACTTGATCTGTATGTGTGACTATCACTTGGTCTGTCTGTATGTGTGACTACCACTTGTTCTGTCTGTGTGTCATTACCACTTGATCTGTATGTGTGACTACCACTTGATCTGTATGTGTGACTAGCACTTGATCTGAATGCGTGACTACAACTTGGTGTGTCTGTAAGTAAGACTACCACTTGGTCTGTCTGTTTGTGTGACTACCACTTGATCTGAATGTGTGACTACAACTTGGTGTGTCTGTATGTAAGACTATCACTTGGTCTCTCTGTTTGTGTGACTACCACTTGAGTTGTCTGCATGTGTGATTACCACTTGAGTTGTCTGTATGTGTGACTTCCACTTGAGTTGTATGTGTGACTACCACTGGATCTGTCAGGATGTGTGATTACCACTTGCTGACGACACTAAAATAGGGGGTGTAATTAAATCTTACAAGGACTCCGCAAAACTACAGGAATATCTACAGAAATTTTTCGCATGGTTTGAAAAATGGCAGATGAAATTTAATGTGGACGAATTTAAAGTACTTAGTCTAGGAGATGTAAACAGAGAAGCCAAATATCAGAGGAATAACGATGTTAAAGAGAAATCCAACTGCGAGAAAGACTTAGGAGTAATGATAAGTAGGAATCTTGAACCAACACAACAATGCGCATTTGCTCGAAACAAGACTAACACAGTATTTAGGTTCATACAAAGGAGTGTTAGTTACAAGACTATATCTTGCGATTGTGAGACCTCACTTGCATTATGCGTACTCCAGAACGGTTATAGAATCCCGAGAAAGCATTCAAAGCAGGATGACAAGACTAATCCCGGGCATTAGGGCCCTTGAGTACAGAGACACATTAAAGCAACTTAAATTACATTCCACCGAGAGACGTCTAGTGAGGGGCAATATGATCGAAGAGTATAAATTCAAGTCAGGGCTAAACAAAGTGATATAACAAAGGTACTCAAACTATCCAAACAGGAGCGAACTCGTAGCAATGGTTTTAAATTAGACAAATTTTGATTTAAGCGCGAGATACGTAAACATTGGTTTGGAAATAAGAGTCGTGGATGAGTGGAAGAAGTTACCGAATTTCATCATTAACTCGAAAACTTTGGTAGCTTCAAATATAGGTTGTACGGATATATGAGCGACAGGGTTTGGGGGTAAACGGGTTGCCAAGTATGGGCCAATAGGCCAGACACAGTCTCCTCCATTCTTATGTTCATATGTGACTACCACTTGATCTGTCTGTATGAATGACTACTACTTGGTCTGACTGTGTCTGTGACTACCACTTGGTCTATATGTATGTGTGACTACCACTTGGTCTATATGTATGTGTGTCTACCACTTGGTCTGTCTGTATATGTGACTACCACTTGGTCTGTCTGTATATGTGACTACCACTTGGTCTATATGTATGTGTGTAACTACCACTTGGTCTGTCTGTATATGTGACTACCACTTGGTCTATATGTATGTGTGTAACTACCACTTGGTCTGTCTGTATATGTGACTACCACTTGGTCTATATGTATGTGTGTAACTACCACTTGGTCTGTCTGTATATTATTGTTACGGAAACTGAGCAATCAAGAAGGTAATTGTCTTTAGTTACTTTACTTTAAATTTTACTTTTATTTTAATCTCAAAATTTAAATGATTTCTTTACCTGTGTGTGTCTAGAAGCTTTTTGGTTGAAATTATTTATTTATAATACCTTGTAAAACTCATGCCCCATTATGTAACAACTGACAATCTGTTTGTATTGTGATCTTTTCTAGTTATGTTTTACTGTAGGTTTAGTTATTATAGCATTACTTGGCTTAAGTGAATGGTTGATACCACAATCATGGTTAACATGACAACGCCCAACACAGTATAAATAGTAGGACGTGAAAAATATGCAAGTGATTTCAAAATAATATTCCTAAAACAAAATCAACACAAAAACATACATACAAGGGTGAAAAATAATGCTCTCAGCTGTAGTAGTACACGTTACAAATAGATGGCCAGTAGATTCCTCAGTGTACAGGTAGTACAGGTAACAGTGGGTCACACCACGACGGAGCCCACAAGGAGAGCAGGAGCTGATGATGATGAGGGTGGAACTGCCGGTAACTTCTTGGTTAAAGCAGACATTACCTGTCATAGATGGCGACCCCAAAAGCCAGCGAGGTTTTCCACCAATCAGGTGCCATCTCCTGACTCGTGTTCCTTGTAGTTGTCTTGGGTAACTAGTGGTTTGATGGTCGTGTGGAGTAAGCATTGCAGATAAAGGTGAAAATGCAGTGTATGTACATGGAAGTGTGACCCTTCTATGTTACACCTCCCCCTCGGAGTCCATCGCAGAAGGAGATGGGCAGCCGACAAGTAGAAGGGGTCACAAGTGCAGTGCAAAATGATGATGGTCAATGTGATCGGTCTGTTTCCCGGGATAACGTATCTGCCAAGATGTTGTTTTCTCCTTTGATGTGGTTGACCTTGATACGAAAAGGCTGGATTTTATGGGCCCATTTTTTTCCGATGAAAACTCTGTGAAAAAACTGTTGATTAAGAATAGTCCCTGCAATGATAACAATGTCATATACTGTACACAATTCACTGTAAAGGAATGTAACTCTTTTTGTTGGGCAAACAGGCAAGGGCTTGAAACAGGGTTGGTGATTTTTTTTTGGTTATTAATTCTTTTTTTTTGAGTAATTTGATTTTTGTATTTATATTTTTTTAATTATATATTTTTCTAGTGCAGTTTACTAAATACTGTTTATCTTCTGTCTGTCCACTAGTGGTCCAGAGACTCCAGACTGAGTTGCCAGTGTTCCTAAAGATAGCATATTCCAAAGCTTAATATACTGTATTACACAGAAAAATCATAATAAACTGGTATTATAATGACATGACTTTAAATCTCAGCACAAAGTTATACAAGGATTTTCTTTTATAAACCTTCAATTTTCTTTTTCGTTCACTTTTTGCTGACAAAAAAAAATCATAATTTTTTTTTCTGCCAAAAAAATCATTGATTTAATCAAGTGATTAAATCACCCTGGCTTCAAATCAAGGTCTAGTCAACACAAATATCCTGTGAGAACATGTAAAAAATCTATTGCTTTATTTGTCAACATGAGTGAAAACTGCCATCTCATTAATTGGACAAAAGCTTTCTCAGTCATTAAATGTAATAATTAAAAAAAAAATTGATTCGGCATTGATTCCTGTTAACAGAAAGTAAAAATACTAATATAACTAGAGGTCTGCACACATTTGATAGTATTTTAATGAAAATGTTTCATTGTGTCTTATGTAAGACAGTTAAAGAACTCACCTGATTTGGGTAACATGACTTACCTGACCTACTCCCCTCCCCCATTTTGGATCCCGTATGTACTAGTCGCCTACTGTGAGTGGCAGAGACAACAAGTAGCTCTTGGTGACTTTGTGTTTGTGTGTAATATGTTTCTTAAGATGTGTTAATATACGAAAGCGCTTTAGCAAATTTGTGATTTTTCCTTACCACGTGGTTTATGAGTTTACATATGATTTTCACGCACCCTATTCGTGATTTTTTCACACACACACACACACACACACACATATATATATATATATATATATATATATATATATATATATATATATATATATATATATATATATATATATATATATATATATATATATATATATATATATGCAAGTAAATCACTGTAGGTGCGCGTGATCTAGGTATATGCTGATAACCACCAGGAAAGAAGAAAACACGAAGTTCCCAAGCGCTTTCGTGTAATTCACATCTTCAGGGGTGAGTACAGACTAGATAGAGTAATGCAAAACAAGATGAATATATACAGAGGAGGGTGAGACCAGGTCCACAATGGTCAGGTAATTAGGTAATGACCCTACTAATCTCTAAATGGCACACAACGGTTGGTGGTTGGGTCAGATGGGACAGTGACCCGCCCTCTCACCTGATCACAAATCTTCTTAATTACAAAGTTGTCCAGCTTGTACATGCCGTTACTCAAATTCATGTTGAATGCTTCGGTATGTTTAATAAGACTAGATTCTATGATGTTCCTACTATCAATTGAATTACATGGTAATATTGAGGAGGCATTATCCCAGTCAATGCAATGCTTGTTATCCCTCAAATGAACAAACAGAGCATTGGATTCCTGGCCTGTCCTAACACTGTATTTGTGTTGTTTAATTCTAGTTACAAGATCTTTACCTGTCTGGCCTAAGTAAAACATATTACATTCCTTGCAAGGAACTTTATAAATGCAACCAATTGTGTTGTTGGGGGAGTTCTTGATTAACATTTGTTTAACAGTGCATGAGTTTTTAAATGCCACATTGACGTTCCAAGATTTTAGCTGTGCCGGAATGTGTGAGAAATTTTTGTGAAATGGTAATATTAAGATATTCTTATGGTCATGGGTGGGCTTAAACTGATCCCAAGCCCACCCATGACCATAACCTCCTCATCCCCCACACCACAACCTCCTCACCCCCCCCACTCCACAACCTCCTCACCCCCCCCACTCCACAACCTCCTCACCCCCCACACCACAACCTCCTCACCCCCCACACCACAACCTCCTCATCCCCCACACCACAACCTCCTCATCCCCCACACCACAACCTCCTCATCCCCCACACCACAACCTCCTCATCCCCCACACCACAACCTCCTCACCCCCCACAACACAACCTCCTCACCCCCCACAACACAACCTCCTCATCCCCCACACCACAACCTCCTCATCCCCCACACCACAACCTCCTCACTCCCACACCACAACCTCCTCACTCCCACACCACAACCTCCTCACCCCCCACAACCTCCTCACCCCCTACTCCACAACCTCCTCTCCCCCCACACCACAACCTCCTCATCCCCCACACCACAACCTCCTCACCCCCCACACCACAACCTCCTCACCCCCAACACCACAACATCCTCACCCCCCACACCACTACCTCCTCAACCCCTACACCACAACCTCATCACTCCCACACCACAACCTCCTCACCCCCACACCACAACCTCCTCATCCCCCACACCACAACCTCCTCATCCCCCACACCACAACCTCCTCACCCCCCACACCACAACCTCCTCATCCCCCACGCCACAACCTTCTCAACCCCTACGCCAGAAACCTCATCACCCCCCACACCACAACCTCATCACCCCCACAACACAACCTCCTCACCCCGCACACCACAACCTCCTCACCCCCCACACCATAACCTCCTCACCCCCCATACCACAACCTCCTCATCCCCCACACCACAACCTCCTCACCCCCCCACACCACAACCTCCTCACCCCCCACACCACAACCTCCTCACCCCCCACACCACAACCTCCTCACCCCCCACACCACAACCTCCTCACCCCCCACACCACAACCTCCTCACCCCCGACACCACAACCTCCTCACCGCCCCACGCCACAACCTCCTCACGCCCACACCACAATCTCCTCACCCCCACACCACAACCTCCTCACCCCCCACCCCACAACCTCCTCACCCCCCCACAACACAACCTCCTCACCCCCCACACCACAACCTCCTCATCCCCCACACCACAACCTCCTCACCCCCCCACACCACAACCTCCTCACCCCCCACACCACAACCTCCTCACCCCCCACACCACAACCTCCTCACCCCCCACACCACAACCTCCTCATCCCCCACACCACAACCTCCTCACTCCCACACCACAACCTCCTCACCCCCCACCCCACAACCTCCTCACCCCCCACCCCACAACCTCCTCACCCCCCACTCCACAACCTCCTCACCCCCTACACCACAACCTCCTAGCCCCCACACCACAACCTCCTCACCCCCACACCACAACTTCCTCATCCCCCACACCACAACCTCCTCACCCACCACACCACAACCTCCTCACCCCCCACACCACAACCTCCTCACCTCCACACCACAACCTCCTCACCTCCACACCACAACCTCCTCACCCCACCACACCACAACCTCCTCACCGCCCACACCACAACCTCCTCACCCCCACACCACAACTCCCTCACCCCCCATACCACAACTCCCTCATCTCCCATACCACAACCTCCTCACCCCCACACCACAACCTCCTCACCCCCACACTACAACCTCCTCACCTCCCACACTACAACCTCCTCACTCCCACACCACAACCTCCTCACCCCCCACACTACAACCTCCTCACCCCCACACCACAACCTCCTCACCCCCACACCACAACCTCCTCACCCCCCACACCACAACCTCCTCACCCCCCACACCACAACCTCCTCACCCCCACACCACAACCTCCTCACCCCCCACACCACAACCTCCTCACCCCCACACCACAACCTCCTCACCCCCACACCACAACCTCCTCACCCCCACACCACAACCTCCTCACCCCCACACCACAACCTCCTCACCCCCACACCACAACCTCCTCACCCCCACACCACAACCTCCTCACCCCCACACCACAACCCCCTCACCCCCCACACCACAACCCCCTCACCCCCACACCACAACCCCCTCGTCCCCCACACCACAACCTCCTCACCCCCCACACCACAACCTCCTCATCCCCCACACCACAACCTCCTCATCCCCCACACCACAACCTCCTCACCCCCCACAACACAACCTCCTCACCCCCCACAACACAACCTCCTCACCCCCCACACCACAACCTCCTCATCCCCCACACCACAACCTTCTCACTCCCACACCACAACCTCCTCACCCCCCACTCCACAACCTCCTCACCCCCTACTCCACAACCTCCTCTCCCCCCACACCACAACCTCCTCATCCCCCACACCACAACCTCCTCACCACCCACACCACAACCTCCTCACCCCCAACACCACAACATCCTAACCCCCCACACCACTACCTCCTCAACCCCTACACCACAACCTCATCACTCCCACACCACAACCTCCTCACCCCCACCCCACAACCTCCTCACCCCCCACCCCACAACCTCCTCACCCCCCCACAACACAACCTCCTCACCCCCCACACCACAACCTCCTCATCCCCCACACCACAACCTCCTCACCCCCACACCACAACCTCCTCACCCCCCATACCACAACTCCCTCATCTCCCATACCACAACCTCCTCACCCCCACACCACAACCTCCTCACCCCCCACACCACAACCTCCTCACCCCCCACACCACAACCTCCTCACCCCCCACACCACAACCTCCTCACCCCCGACACCACAACCTCCTCACCCCCCACACCACAACCTCCTCACCCCCCACACCACAACCTCCTCACCCCCCACACCACAACCTCCTCACCCCCCACACCACAACCTCCTCACCCCCACACCACAATCTCCTCACCCCCACACCACAACCTCCTCACCCCCCACCCCACAACCTCCTCACCCCCCCACAACACAACCTCCTCACCCCCCACACCACAACCTCCTCATCCCCCACACCACAACCTCCTCGCTCCCACACCACAACCTCCTCACCCCCCACACCACAACCTCCTCACCCCCCACACCACAACCTCCTCACCCCCGACACCACAACCTCCTCACCCCCGACACCACAACCTCCTCACCCCCCACACCACAACCTCCTCACCCCCCACACCACAACCTCCTCACCCCCCACACCACAACCTCCTCATCCCCCACACCACAACCTCCTCATCCCCCACACCACAACCTCCTCAACCCCTACGCCAGAAACCTCATCACCCCCCACGCCACAACCTCATCACCCCCACAACACAACCTCCTCATCCCCCACACCACAACCTCCTCACCCCCACGCCACAACCTCCTCACCCCCCACCCACAACCTCCTCACCCCCCACAACACAACCTCCTCACCCCCCACACCACAACCTCCTCACCCCCCACACCACAACCTCCTCACCCCCACACCACAACCTCCTCACCCCCCACCCACAACCTCCTCACGCCCACACCACAACCTCCTCACCCCCACACCACAACCTCCTCACCCCCCACCCCACAACCTCCTCACCCCCCACACCACAACCTCCTCACCCCCACACCACAACCTCCTCACCCCCCCACCCCCACCACCTCACCCCCCACCCCACAACCTCCTCACCCCCCACCACAACCTCCTCACCCCCCACACCACAACCTCCTCACCCCCCACACCACAACCTCCTCATCCCCCACACCACAACCTCCTCACTCCCACACCACAACCTCCTCACCCCCCACACCACAACCTCCTCACCCCCCACCCCACAACCTCCTCACCCCCCACCCCACAACCTCCTCACCCCCCACACCACAACCTCCTCACCCCCACACCACAACCTCCTCACCCCCACACCACAACCTCCTCACCCCCACACCACAACCTCCTCACCCCCCACACCACAACCTCCTCACCCCCACACCACAACCTCCTCACCCCCACACCACAACCTCCTCACCCCCCACCACAACCTCCTCACCCCCACACCACAACCTCCTCACCCCCACACCACAACCTCCTCACCCCCACACCACAACCTCCTCACCCCCACACCACAACCTCCTCACCCCCACACCACAACCTCCTCACCCCCCACACCACAACCTCCTCACCCCCCACACCACAACCTCCTCACCCCCACACCACAACCTCCTCACCCCCACACCACAACCTCCTCACCCCCCACACCACAACCTCCTCACCCCCCACACCACAACCTCCTCACCCCCCACACCACAACCTCCTCACCCCCACACCACAACCTCCTCACCCCCACACCACAACCTCCTCACCCCCCACACCACAACCTCCTCACCCCCACACCACAACCTCCTCACCCCCACACCACAACCCCTCACCCCCACACCACAACCTCCTCACACCCACACCACAACCCCTCACCCCCACCACCCCCCACCCCCACCACAACCTCCTCACCCCCACACCACAACCTCCTCACCCCCCACACCACAACCTCCTCACCCCCCACACCACAACCACCTCACCCCCACACCACACCTCCTCACCCCCACACCACAACCTCCTCACCCCCCACACCACAACCTCCTCACCCCCACACACACAACCTCCTCACCCCCCACACCACAACCTCCTCATCCCCCACACCACAACCTCTCACTCCCACACCACAACCTCCTCACCCCCCACTCCACAACCTCCTCACCCCCTACCCACAACCTCCTCCCCCCACACCACAACCTCCTCATCCCCCACACCACAACCTCCTCACCCCCACACCACAACCTCCTCACCCCCACACAACAACATCCTCACCCCCCACACCACACCTCCTCAACCCCACACCACAACCTCATCACTCCCACACCACAACCTCCTCACCCCCACACCACAACCTCCTCACCCCCCACCCCACAACCACCACACCCCCCACAACACAACCTCCTCACCCCCCACACCACAACCTCCTCATCCCCCACACCACAACCTCCTCACCCCCACACCACAACCTCCTCACCCCCCATACCACAACTCCCTCATCTCCCACACCACAACCTCCTCACCCCCACACCACAACCTCCTCACCCCCCACACCACAACCTCCTCACCCCCCACACCACAACCTCCTCACCCCCCACACCACAACCTCCTCACCCCGACACCACAACCTCCTCACCCCCCACACCACAACCTCCTCACCCCCCACACCACAACCTCCTCACCCCCCACACCACAACCTCCTCACCCCCCACACCACAACCTCCTCACCCCCACACCACAATCTCCTCACCCCCACACCACAACCTCCTCACCCCCCACCCCACAACCTCATCACCCCCCCACAACACAACCTCCTCACCCCCCACACCACAACCTCCTCATCCCCCACACCACAACCTCCTCGCTCCCACACCACAACCTCCTCACCCCCACACCACAACCTCCTCACCCCCCACACCACAACCTCCTCACCCCCGACACCACAACCTCCTCACCCCCGACACCACAACCTCCTCACCCCCCACACCACAACCTCCTCACCCCCCACACCACAACCTCCTCACCCCCCACACCACAACCTCCTCATCCCCCACACCACAACCTCCTCATCCCCCACACCACAACCTCCTCAACCCCTACGCCAGAAACCTCATCACCCCCCACGCCACAACCTCATCACCCCCACAACACAACCTCCTCATCCCCCACACCACAACCTCCTCATCCCCCACACCACAACCTCCTCATCCCCCACACCACAACCTCCTCACCCCCCACAACACAACCTCCTCACCCCCCCACACCACAACCTCCTCATCCCCCACACCACAACCTCCTCACTCCCACACCACAACCTCCTCACCCCCCACTCCACAACCTCCTCACCCCCACACCACAACCTCCTCATCCCCCACACCACAACCTCCTCACCCCCCACACCACAACCTCCTCACGCCCACACCACAATCTCCTCACCCCCACACCACAACCTCCTCACCCCCCACCCCACAACCTCCTCACCCCCCACCCCACAACCTCCTCACCCCCCCACAACCTCCTCACCCCCCCACAACACAACCTCCTCACCCCCCACACCACAACCTCCTCATCCCCCACACCACAACCTCCTCAACTCCCACACCACAACCTCCTCACCCCCCACACCACAACCTCCTCACCCCCCACCCCACAACCTCCTCGCCCCCACCCCACAACCTCCTCACCCCCCACACCACAACCTCATCACCCCCACACCACAACCTCCCCCCCCACCACAACCTCCTTACCCCCACACCTCAACCTCCTCACCCCCACACCACAACCTCCTCACCCCCCACACCACAACCTCCTCATCCCCCACACCACAACCTCCTCAACCCCTACGCCAGAAACCTCCTCACCCCCCATGCCACAACCTCATCACCCCCACAACACAACCTCCTCATCCCCCACACCACAACCTCCTCATCCCCCACACCACAACCTCCTCATCCCCCACACCACAACCTCCTCATCCCCCACACCACAACCTCCTCACCCCCCACAACACAACCTCCTCACCCCCCCACACCACAACCTCCTCATCCCCCACACCACAACCTCCTCACTCCCACACCACAACCTCCTCACCCCCCACTCCACAACCTCCTCACCCCCCACTCCACAACCTCCTCACCCCCACACCACAACCTCCTCAACCCCCACACCACAACCTACTCCTCCCCCACACCACAACCTCGTCATCCCCCACACCACAACCTCCTCACCCCCCACTCCACAACCTCCTCACCCCCTACACCACAACCCCCTCACTCCCACACCACAACCTCCTCACCCCCTACGCCGCAACCTCATCACCCCCCACACCACAACCTCCTCAACCCCTACACCACAAGCTCCTCACCCCCCACACCACAACCTCCTCACCCCCTACACCACAACCTCCTCACTTCCACACCACAACCTCCTCACCCCTACACCACAACCTCCTCAACCCCTACACCACAACCTCCTCACCCCCACACCACAACCTCCTCACCCCCCACACCACAACCTCCTCACCCCCTACGCCACAACCTCATCACCCCCACACCACAACCTCCTCAACCCCCACACCACAACCTCCTCAGCCCCACACCACAACCTCCTCAACCCCCACACCACAACCTCCTCAACCCCTACGCCACAGCCTCATCACCCCCACACCACAACCTCCTCAACCCCCACACCACAACCTCCTCAACCCCTACGCCACAACCTCATCACCCCCCACACCACAACCTCCTCAACCCCTACACCACAACCTCCTCAGCCCCACACCACAACCTCCTCAACCCCTACACCACAAGTCTCCTCACCCCCCACACCACAACCTCCTCAGCCCCACACCACAACCTCCTCAACCCCCACACCACAACCTCCTCAACCCCTACGCCACAACCTCATCACCCCCACACCACAACCTCCTCAACCCCTACACCACAACCTCCTCAGCCCCACACCACAACCTCCTCAACCCCTACACCACAAGTCTCCTCACCCCCCACACCACAACCTCCTCAGCCCCACACCACAACCTCCTCAACCCCCACACCACAACCTCCTCAACCCCTACGCCACAACCTCCTCAACCCCCACGCCACAACCTCCTCAACCCCCACGCCACAACCTCATCACCCCCCACACCACAACCTCATCACCCCCCACACCACAACCTCTTCACCCCCCACACCACAACCTCATCACCTCCCACATTTCAGTCAACATAATGAGCGTGAAGATACAAATTAGTGTACACTAATAACTGTTTAACACCCACGCCTTATTCCCTGGCCATACAACTCACCGCCGGGGTAATAATGGGTGTGAACCTCTAGATTACTAGAGATTATTATAAGCGTCAGGTAAAATAACCACATCCTCTACCTGGTTGGTGTCACACGGGTGAGATAATAACACGTTTACCAGGTCTTGGCCTACACATTACCCTTCACATGCGAAGAAACATGAGAATGTGATGGTATACCGAGCTGGTCACTACTGCTGGTGTGTTGATGAGTAGTTCAGACGTTACCTTCAACACCAGCCACCGATCATAACCAGTGCTCTGAGCATCGAGACGGTGTTATCAGGGATGGTCATCGGGGAAACGTGAGACGTTACCGGCCTGAGTGGCAAGATAATGTTAAGGGTAGATGATTTAGCCGTCATACAGGTCACCTTCCACCCGGGAATCAAGTGACCGTTTAGGCTAGGTGAAAGAAAGTATCTCTATTTTTCTATATAATATACTGTACATAACTTAGTCGGTGCTGCTATAGTACAGTATGAGGTCTACTGAGCTGGAGTTGTGTTTACCGGGATATTTACACTGAGGTTAAGCTAAGATAGATAAGGTTAGGTTCGGTTATGTTAAGATATATTAGATTGAGCTAGAGTAGGTTAGGTTGGGTTAATAGACGCTACAGTGTAAATATCCCGGTAGACCTACTCCAGTACGGTAGACCGCATGCTATAGTTGCACCACTTAGTCGTTATAAAGGGTAAAGAACAAGGTAGGGGGAATTACGTATGCAAATGGGTAAGAAGGGGCACAGAGACAAATTACACAGTATATAACAACAACAACAACAATATATATATATATATATATATATATATATATATATATATATATATATATATATATATATATATATATATATATATAAATATATATATAACAAAGAAGTATGTTTGTGTTGTTGTTTGTGTCCGCACGAGAATCTCGGAAACTACTTTACCGATCTGTTGTAATGATGGATGGTGTTATATGTAGTGATGATGATGGATGGTGTTATATGTAGTGATGATGATGGATGGTGTTATATGTAGTGATGATGATGGATGGTGTTATATGTAGTGATGATGGATGGTGTTATATTTAGTGATGATGGATGGTGTTATATGTAGTGATGATGGATGATGTTATATGTAGTGATGATGGATGTTTTTATATGTAGTGACGATGGGTGGTGTTATATGTAGTGATGATGGATGTTTTTATATGTAGTGACGATGGGTGGTGCTATATGTAGTGATGATGGATGTTTTTATATGTAGTGATGATGGGTGGTGCTATATGTAGTGATGATTAGACAATAAAATAATAAGAGTATAATGCTAAAAAAATATACTTTGCTGTACCGTTGTAGTGGAACTTACATACACCGTTAATGAACTATTGATGGAAGAAGAAGTTTTGGGAACTAAACCTTGAGACAATGTGGAGCCTCCCAGAGGGTGGCGTCCTACCGTGGTCTAGCGAATGAACTGCCCGGACCAAACTTGGCATGGATAGCAAGTGTCATGTGAGGATCTCATAAAAACTCCAACCAACCCGATCCTACACACACAACCCGACCCGACCCGTAAAAGCACAGAGGTTGAAAAGGATGTGAAAATGTTGTAAAGTCCTCAACTGAGCTCACTAACATGGTCTACCCAAACATTATCCACCACTACAAGGATCACGAGTGGCTGTGTGAATGCGCAATTCTGGCACCAAAGAATGAAACAGTGGTTGAAATCAACATGAATCTACTCAGACAGCTTCCAGGCAGTGAGACCTCATTCAAATCTGTTGGTACTGATCCGGTTGGTTAATTCCAAGTTAACCAGGTTGGTTCACATATATTATATTGGGCTTTAGTAACGAAACCCAATTGAAGTTTCTTCTTTTATTAAAAAGTATTATGTATATAATTCCTGAGTGTAGATCAACCGTAAGTTCCACTAATTATGAGTGTGGTGAGAAAGGGACGGCGTCTATGTAAATAGACGTGAATCAACGTCCGTTCGATATTAGGTTGTGAGCGGGACTCTGAGCAGTGACCCATCGAGGGAGAACGGAATAGACTCGTCACCTTCCCTCGAGGGAAGACGGAGCCATCCACTGCGGTTCTCAAATAACGTCTTCCTCTAGTCAAGGATATCAAGCTACTGGCCGCTTTAGGTGGCCAGGAGCCGGCTACTTTATGCCTTTACTCAGCATAGTATGACGCAGCTTCCCTTGGGCACACCTTATCACGTGCATTGAACATGTCACCTCATAGCCAGTGGAAAGTTGCAGGGTATGACTCAGTATATAAATCAAATGTAATTAACCCATTTGTATAAGTCTTATGTTTGTGAAACAAGGTCCATTACAATACAGTAATCGACCAGGACCAAGCAGTCCAGTACCCTGCAGAATTCCTTAATTCTTTGGAGCCCGCAGGAATACCTCCTCACCACCTCACTCTCAAGATTGGAACTCCTATAATGCCCCTAAGAAATGTTGAACCACCAATCCCCTGCATTGGCACAAGACTGGTGGTGAAGAACATGATGCCACATGTACTGGAAGCTAAATACTGACAGGAAAAGCTAATGGAGAGGACGTTTTTATACCAAGGATACCTCTCATCACCCTTGACCTGCCATTTGAGTTCCAGCGACTTCAGTTCCCGGTTAAAGTGAGCTTTGCCATGACCATCTACAAAAGCCAGGGACAGTCCCTAAAGATGGTAGGCCGAAACCTGGTGTTTCCTTGCTTCTCTCATGGACAGTTCTATGTTGGATGCTCCAGAGTGGGAACTGGCAAAAATCTGTACATACTTGCTGCTAATGGCAAAACCAAAAATGTGGTCTACCTTAACGCACTATACAGTGAGACAATGTGGAGCCTCCCGGAGGGTGGCGTCCTACCGTGGCCTAGCGAAAGAGTCCGCTAGTAACAAATAATAATAATAATAATAATAATAATAATGATGATGTGATCGCCGTCGTCAAATTACTACTATAAAACATGTTAATGATACTAAAAGTAGCACTGTAGTATGGAAGCTTTGGTTTTGGAGTGAGGTGTAATGATTGTTTATCAGACCAAACCACACAGCTCAGAGAACAACAACACATATAGCAGTAACTACATGAGCAGGTGTACACCCACATAAGTTGACCCACTCCAGAGTAATTAAAGAGGGATTAAGACCTGACCATACAAAGGTAATGGTCATGAAGGGAAAAGGAGTTGTAACCACCCTGTGACGAGAGAAGAGGCAACATGATCTTTTTAATTCAAGAAACTGTCCTCCAGCCATCAAACCGACACCTGACCAAGCACACCTGGCCAGGCACACCCAGGGTGGTAATAATTAGGAAGCATTACCGAACAGCATACCACAAAAAGCAACATGGCCCAGTGACCCACCAAGTACCACAAACCTGATCAAACACAGCTGTCCAGACCCACCCAGAGGAGAGAAAATTAGGAGACAACATCTGCCGGCTTGACTCCTTCCAGGTGTCAGGAAGGGAGAGACAGAACTCAGAGCCAGATGGAGTCACACTCTTCACAAGTCGTGGTCGAGAGGGGGACTTCCCTTAAGAACATAAGAATGGAGGAAACTGCAGCGGGTCTATTGACCCATAATGGGCAGTCCCTTTTATACCCAACCCCTATTGCTCATATAAGCATCCAACCTATGTTTGAAGCTATCCAGCGTATTCGAGTTAACGATGATATTTGGTAACTTGTCCATTCATCCACTACTCTGTTTCCAAACCAGTGTTTACCTATTTCACGCCGAAATCTAAATTTGTCTAATTTAAAACCATTGTTACGAGTTCGCTCCTGGTTGGATAGTTTGAAGACCTTTGTAATGTCCCCTTTGTTTAACCCTGACTTCCATTAATACATCTTTATCATGTCGCCCTTCACTCTACGTCTCTCGAGGGAGTGCAAATTAAGATGCTTTAACCTGTCTCTGTACTCAAGGTTCCTGATGCCCGGGATTAGTCTTGTCATTCTCCTCTGGATTCTTTCCAAGGATTCTATATCCATTCTGTAATACGGTGACCAGAACTGAACTGCGTAATCCAGGTGAGGTCTCACAAGTGCTAGATATAATTTTAAGATGACGTCGCTAGTCTTGTAACTAACACTCCTCTCTATGAACCCAAGTACTTTATTTGCCTTGTTACGAGCAAAAACACATTGTTTACTTGTCTTAAGATTCCTACTTATCATTATTCCTAAATCTCTCTCGCAGTCGGATTCCACAATGGCATCGTTGTTCATCAGGTAACTGGTTTCCCTGTTTACATCTCCTATACTGAGTACTTTACATTTGTCCACATTGAATTTCATCTGCCATTTTTCCGACCATTCGAAAAATTTGTTTAGATCTTCCTGTAGTTTTGCAGAGTCCTCGTCAGATTTAATTACGCGTACTATTTTAGTGTCATCAGCAAATTTACTTATGTTGCTGTCTATGCCGATATCTATGTCGTTTATGTATATAATAAATAATAATTTGAAACTCCACTAGTGACGTTGCTCCAATGCGATTTAGTGCCGTTTATGCTCACTCACTGTTTCCTGTCCCGTAACCACGCCCTAATCCATTTAAGGATATTTCCTTTGATGCCATGTGCTTCTACCTTTCTCATTAGTCTTTCACGGGGGACTCTGTCGAAGGCTTTGCTAAAGTCGAGATGGTTAGACATGAACGCCTGCTTGTGAAGGCATGTTGGGAATCATTGATCAACTTGTGCTTCTCCAGGTGGTTTCGAATAGAGTTTGAAATGATTGATTCTAGTAATTTGCCTACTATTGATGTTAAACTGATTGGGCGGTAGTTAGAGGATAGTGATCTATCCCCCTTCTTGAAAATCGGTATTACATTCGCTATCCTCCAGGATTCTGGTACTACACCTGTTTTTAATGACATGTTGAACAACTTTGCTAAGGGCGTACTAAGCTCTTCCTTACATTCCTTTAATACTCTGGCAAATATCTTATCGGGACCAGGTGACTTATTAGGCTTCAGTTTGTCCATTTGTTTATTTACATCGTTACAAGTCACTACTATCTCACTTAATTTGTTTTCTTCACTATCTCTGAATAGAGTCGGTGCCTCGGGTCTCATGTTTAAATTTTCGGTGGTGAAAACTGTTGAAAAATATTTATTCAGTTATTGCTCATTTCTCCGTCATTATCAGTTAGCTCGCCGGTATCTGAACGTATTGGTCCAATCTTATCTCGTGTTTTAGTTTGATACATTTGGTAGAATCCTTTGGGGTTTGTCTTCGCCTCCCTTGCAATCTTCAGTTCATTATTTCTCTTTGCTTCTCTTATCTCGGTCTTAACCCTACCGGCCAATACCTTATAATACTCCCGGAGGTAAATTTCGCCACGATTTATCCTTCTACCTATAGCCTTCCTTTGGCCAATAATGTGCTTTAAATAATTATTTATCCATTTTGGGTCATTGTTGTCTGATCTGAGTTTTTGTATGGCATGTTCTGCCTTTGTGCATTAAGTAACTCTTTGTTTAAATTGTCGTTGAACTCAGCAATCTCAGATCTTGTTATCAGGTCGGTGTTATCTATAAGGTTCACGCCCAAGCGCGACACCCCCTTTCTCAGCTTCCTCTTTAAACTATCAAAGTTTGCCCTTCTGAAATCTGGTGCTTTAATGGAATTTTCCTTACGTCTGACCTGAAAATCTAGCTGGAATCTAATTTCTTAGTGATCGCTGTTTGCAAGTTCGTTCCCTACCTCGACATTGCTAATGAGGTTTTCTCTGTTCGACAGATCTAAATCGAGTAGATTTTTGCCCCAGGTGGGTTTGGTTATATGTTGACTTAGGAAACAGTCCTGGATCGTTTCGAGGAAGTCCTCTGATACTGAGTTACCCTTAAGGTCAGTCCAATCTATTTGGCCAAGGTTAAAATCGCCTACTATACAGACTTTGTTGTGTATGGAAGCCCTGCACATTCCATCCCAGATAAGTCGCTCATGAACTCTATCAAGATTGGGAGGTCTATATGTTACTCCTATGATTAAATTTTCCCTATCGTCGATTAATTCTATCCAAATTGTTTCTGTAATCTGCTCAGTTTTTATTTCCTTATTTATTTCACACTTCAGATTTTCCCTGACATAGATTGCTACTCCGCCTGCTTTCCTGGATGACCTATAGGTATGGCACAATTTGTAATCCGCAATTTGGTATTTGACAGGTCACTCATGTGAGTCTAGGTTGATCCTTGTTTCAGTGAATGCTATTATATCGATTTTTTCGGTATATACCAAGGCCCTAATATCATCCATTTTGTTTCTCATACTTCTACTGTTCGCGTAGTAGACATTTAGGTTAGTCGTGTTCTGAGTCCTCCCTTTACTGCGTTTAGGTCTTAACTCACTGTCTAATTTAGCTTTGTCATCATTCCTAACACTATTTCCCTGTAACCTTTTACTTTGTTTACCCGCTCCCACTGCAGTCTCCTCCACCCCCGTGCCCATATGTTCCCCTAGTAGTTTAAAGACTTCGATATCTTTTGAACTGCCCCCTCTAGAGACCCCGCCAGGGTTGCCACCCTCTCCCGAGACAGGTGCACTTCATCCCTAGCATAAAGGTCCCTTCTGCCGTAGAAGTTGTCCCAGTTGTCAATGAATGGGACTGATATTGACTTGCAATATCTGTCAAGACGGTCGTTGACACCAACTGCCCTTGACAACCATTCACTGCCAACTCTCCTTCTAGGCAGGACACCGCATATGATAGGGATCCCTCCCTTAGTCCTAATACGATCTATAGCTACCTTGAACTTATCAAGAAGCTCCTCGCTCCTACACCGACCAATATCATTGCCTCCTGCACTGAGGCAGATAATGGGTTTGCTCCCATTACCAGACAAGATATTGTCCATCCTGTCAATTATATCCCCCACCCCAGCTCCTGGCAAACACACCCTCATCTTATTTTTGTTTTTACCACAAAAAGCCTTGTCCAAGTACCTTACCTGTGAGTCTCCAACAATTAAAGTTTTTATACCTTCCTTGTCAGCCCTGTCCCTGTCTGTACTAACGTCCAATTCGTCTATCAAGGGACTGAACGAGTTGGTACACTTAGCTGTTGATGAAATTGTTCACGTATCCGTGGTGAGTTTTTTCATCATCAATTTGGTCTTCCTTCTCCTCACAACCTTCCACTCACTTGAGTTTTCGTCAGACACTGGCCTTCCTTGTTCCGCCTCTTCCTTCATCCTCGCCAACTCTTCCTTTAATTTTAGGTTCTCCAACGTGGCCCTCTCGGTTTCTTCCTTGGCCCTCTCCAATTCTTCCTTGGCCCTCTCCAATTCCTCCTTGGCCCTTTCCAGCTTGGCCAACAAACTCGCACACCCCAGACCACACATAGCACTGGCCATATCTGATAATTATCCTTCGGGAGCTAACCTTGCCGTGACCTTTCCCCTAGTGAGGTCCCCAGCACCGAGTCTCCCACAGGAGACAGAGTCCAGTGCCCTTCAGGACCACTCGCCCCAGCAGTACCAGGCCCTACATGGCCCTTTTATGATGTCATCTGGCTTAATATATCCCTACCTACTGTGATTATTTTTCTTTGTTTCCTATACTGTTCTCCCAACTCTACCAACTATTTCGAACTCTTTGACTATCTCACTTCTTGCCATGAGTCGTTGCTATCCACACACCCCAACACCGAGATCCTCTACCTAGGGGATTTCAATGTACATCACAGAGAGTGGCTTGGCTCTGCAAGGGACGACCCAGGTGGAGCTGAGGCACTCTCTTTTTCCTTACTTAATGATTTGGAACAGATAATCAAATACCCTACACGTGTTCCTGATCGACACGATCAACTTGCTAACATTCTTGATCTTTGTTTTACCTCTAACCCCTCACACTATTCATACTCAATTTTTGCCCCCTTAGGTTCTTCTGATCACAACCTTATTTCTATTAAATCAAACTGGGCACGACCACCTCCCCCACCCCCCTCTAAATGTCAACTCTGGCACTATCGGAGGGCAAGCTGGCTAGAATTCTTCACCGACTTTCCTTGGGATGAATGTTGCTTTTCCACTCGGGATGCCTCGGTATGTGCTGACAGCATTGCTGGGGTTATACAGGGCGGTATGAGTGCATTTATCCCATCTTCTACCAAGACTTTCACATTACAATCATGGTTTGATCGCTCTTGCTCTCTTGCTTGCAGGGTGAGAGATAGGGCGTATCGAGCCATGAAACTATCTCCTTCTCCTAATACCCATACCTCTTTTATTACTTCTAGGAATCGTTGTAAGGCTATTCTTCGTAGGGCCAAGTGGAATTTTATTAAAAGAAAGACTGCTGTCCTGACTAATTCTTCCTCTAATAAATCCTTCTGGTCCTTAACTAAAAACATCTGTAACAACTTCTGCACGCCTTCTTTTCCTCCCCTCTTCCGTCCCAATAACTCTATAGCCAACTCTCCCCCTGACAAAGCCAACCTCCTTAGCACCTTATTCTCCTCTAATTCCACCTTAGACGATTCCCACTCTATCCCTCCTACCCCTGCACCTCCTACTGAACCTATGCACTTTCCTATAACCTCCACTCGCAGGGTTGCCGGTGTGTTATCCAGGCTGGATGTGAGTAAGGCGCATGGACCAGACGGAATACCCCCTCGTGTTCTGAGGGAGTGTGCTGAAACCCTGGCCCCTGTGCTTGCTCGCCTCTTTCGCCTTTGCCTCAAAACCCAAACTTTTCCTTCTTCTTGGAAGCATGCCTTGGTTCAGCCCATCCCGAAGAAGGATGACCATTCTAATCCCTCTAACTATCGCCCCATTGCCCTAACTTCATCCCTCTCTAACATTTTCGAAACTATCTTGAACTCCCATTTTCTCCGTCACCTTGAACGCCTTTCTCTTTTGTCGGATCACCAGTGTGGCTTTCGCCACGCGAGATCTATTGCACCCATCTTTGGTCATCCTCTCTTAGGGATTATGGGAAACTTTTGTCGTGGCTCTCGACATCTCGAAAGCATTTGACAGGGTATGGCACAAGTCTTTGCTATCTAAACTTCCTCTTTTGGTTTCTCTCTCCCACTTCGTTTTCTCATCTCTAGCTTTCTTGAGAACCGATCCATGGCAGTTGTTGTCGAGGGATCGATTTCTCGCTCTTTCTCTACCAGTAGTGGCGTCCCACAGGGTTCTGTTCTTTCACCAACTCTCTTCCTTCTTTTTATCAATGATTTACTTCACACTACAACTAATTCTATCCATTCTTACGCTGATGATTCTACTCTTCACTCTTCCACACATTTTCCCCTTCCTCCTAGCTCTCAAACTAGATCTGTTTCTAGAACTGATATCATTACTTCTATCAATGCGGATCTGTGCAGCATCTCTGAATGGGGAGATACAAACTTGGTTAAGTTCAATATTAATAAAACTCAATATTTACCAATTACACTTTGTAAATTAGACGATCTCCCACAATTACATTTCAGGACGCTATCATCCTCCCAAATTCTGAAATAAATATGTTAGGCCTCACCATTTCCTCCAATATGTCCTGGAAATCACACATCCTTACTATAACTAAAGCTGCCTCCCGAAAGTTGGGAATGCTGTACAGATGCCGCAGCTACTTCACTCCTGAGCAGTTGCTCCAAGTATATAAGGGATTCATTCGTCCTAACCTTAAGTACTGCTCTCATAACTGGGGTGGCTCTTCTTCTGTCCAACTATTAGATACGGTGAAATCAAAGGCATTTCGTCTTACTAACTCTCCTCGTTTAGTCGACAATCTCTCTTTCCTTTCTCTTCGCCGCAATGTTGCTTCACTCTCTCTCTTTTACAGGTACTTTAACGGGCAATGTTCGGTGGATTTGGCATCCTGTGTACCGCCGGCAAGGCCGTGGGTTCGTAACACACGTCTTGCCCTCGGTGCCCACCGTTTCTCTGTGGAAGTCGGTCACACGAGAATAACCCGTTATAGTACCTCCTTCTTTCCTCACACAGCCAAACTGTGGAATGCTCTGCCTTCTTCTGTGTTTCCATGCTTTTACAATCTGTCTCACTTTAAAAAGCTGGTTTTCCGGCATCTTCGTGGTGTAGATTAATACATTATAACCTTTTTTTTCTATATTTACAATTTCTTTCCGTTCTTTTTTTTTCTCCGTCCCCAGGCTCCGTTGTGGGTCGTTTGACCTGTGCCCGGGTGGGCTAATTCCCATAAAAAAAACAAAAAAAAAACAGAGTGCCCAGCTGCTGGGCCTCCCTCATAGTCCAAGAGCCCAGGCACTTTTAATCATGTGTCTGAGGCCAAAAGGTTTGAGGGTCGTTTCTGAATCAGAATTTTATGCTGAATCTGAAAATCCATTTCTTAATTGCCGCAGCTGCTGCGTTTTTGGAGAAAAACAGTGATTTTTGTTGTTTTTATACCCTATTTTGGGGAAAAGTATAAAACAATGTTTTTACTTCGTGGAGTTATTAAATATCCATTTATACTAGCACGTATGGTATGAGAAGTGCTATACTTGGGCACTTGTTCGACATGGCTGGACTTAGGAAGCAAGATGAGATAGCTCAAGATGGAAATCTCTACTGCCTGTCCACTGGAAAAGCAACATCAGTAGATGTCAAGAATGACCTCCTACACTGTGTGGAAATTGGAGACAAACGCTGGAACACATTTATCAAAGAATGTTTTGAAGACCCTGCAAGGTTTGAGAAACCGATTTCTCGATCTAAATTGAAGAATTTCTCATCAGATGCTATACGAGTTAAGCTCACCGTTAAGGACAGAAAGATTAAAGAATTGCAGGGGACACGTGATTTATTTGGAAGACTGCTTTACCTAGCAGCGAGCAACAACGTGGATTTGGCTTTGGTCTTTAGATATCCCCTTACACCAGTGCCATTGACCATAGCACAGGTGGATGGGTCTGTTAACAAAACGGACAAGTCAAAACTGATGCATAAGTTGGAAGAAAGAGTGAAAAGTAGCAAACCAGTGAGTCGGGATGCATGTGCCATTGATGCAATGTTTCTCATACGAACTCTAGTCAATGTACCAGCCAAATTTGGTGAAATTGCCAAACTTGTTCTGACACGGTTGTTGGGATTTGCCAAAAGGGTAGACTTTGTATGTGATTCATACAAAACCCCATCCATCAAAGATATCGAGCATGGTATCCGTGGATCTGATGCTTCACAACCAACTTCATTATCTCTGGTCCTGACCAGAAGCGCCCAAAGGATTTCAATGCCTCGCTCAAGTCCGCGAATTTCAAAACAGCCCTCCTACACTTCCTTGTAAAGGAATGGAAGAGAACATCATACATTGAGCAGATCCGAGGCTACACGCTATTTGTAGGACTGGATGACAAAGCCTATCAATATGATGTAAAGGATGACAGTATTCACGTGCAAGAGGTCCCCAGCCTGGTCTGCAACCACGAGGAGGCAGATACTCGGTTGATCTGGCATGTTAAGCATATGTGCGAGTCCTACAAAGGTGGTAACATCATTATCCGGTCCTCTGACACTGATGTTCTTATAATTTTGCTTACGCATGCCCATGTCATACCAGGACAGCTATGGCTCGACGTTGGTGTAAGTACTAACAACACCAGGCGATATGTAGATGTATCCCAGTTAGCTCACAGCCTTGGAGCAGAGTTGTGTGGTGCCCTGTCAGGACTCCATGCCTTCACAGGATGTGACTACACAGCTAGTTTTGTACGCAAAGGTAAAGTCCGCCCTTTGGCTTTAATGGAAAAGGAACAAAGGTTCATCGCAGCATTCGCCAAATTGGGAGATTCAGCTCACATATCATCAGATCTGTTAACAGACATGGAGGCCTTTGTTTGTAGCATGTATGGGAAGCCCAACCTAACATCAGTGAATACAGCCAGACATATGCTATTTGATCAGCATTTTGCACCAAAACAAAAATCTCAGCCTTTGCATAAAATCAAAGGGACCGACCCTAGTAATTTGCCTCCATGCAAATCTGTGCTCTTGGAGAAATTTAAGCGTGCAAATCTGGTAGCATCAATGTGGAAAAAAGCAATTACCCCAGAATCGTACAAGTGGGCTCCAGAAGAAAATGGATGGCTGCTAGAGAACGGTCGCTATGTTATTAACTGTTTTGAAGGGCAACAGGTCCCAGAAGATGTATGCCTCCACATTGATGATAACGTGGGTACAGATATGGCTAATGAGGAGGAAGATGAAACGGAGTACTGTTCCTCCTCTGATGAGTCAGACAGTGACTCTGACTAATTTGTGACACTACAAATTTTATTGGAATATGTTTTGGAGACATAACAGAACAGTTTGTCTAAGTTTTCCTACATTATAACAATTAGGCCATGAGAGTCTAAGGAACATGCCTTGTTGGCGCTTTATTTAGTACACCAAATTCATAAGTTACAATTATGGTATACTGCATAAAACTGGGATTCAGTTTTATGTACACTTCTGCCTAAGGTAACCATAACCTGAGGACAGGAACTATGGGACGACATTTAACCAGATTTTTTGTCTTGGCAGCAAAATCTGACAGGGGGTGGAGAAAACTTTACTGTCAATATTCTATAGCAGTCACATACTCGCAATAAGTATTGCTATAAGTGTTATACAGAGGTTATAACCAATTTACAAGATCAGTATCACAGTGACATTATAGACGATACATCCTTCATGAGAAATCACTGACTGCACCGATTAAAGAACTGGTTTTTTTTCACAAAAGAGCTCTTGTTACCATGGATACCCAGCTTACATGTATTATCTTGATGTATGTGCGTTCAACAAGATAATACCTGTACTTTGATACCCTACATGCTAGTATAAATGGATATTTAATAACTCCACGAAGTAAAATCGTTATTTTATACTTTTCCCCAAAATATGGTGCGAAAACAACAAAAAACGCTGTTTTTCTCCAAAAACGCAGCAGCTGCGGCAATTAAGAAATGAATTTTCAGATTCGGCATAAAATTCTGATTCAGAAACGACCCTCAAACCTTTTGGCCTCAGACACATGATTAAAAGTGCCTGGGCTCTTGGACTATCAGGTCACACGTGAGTCATTGTCAGAATGATCCATTGGGTGAGTTACTTATGGTGGGAAGTGTATTCATTCCATGTTTGTGTTTGCGAGTCATTGTCTAGTGACGTCAATATAATGATCTATTAATGTGTCCATGCCATTCAGTTAACTAATAAATAATTGCACTTAGAATTGTTGCTTAGAAGATTTCTCCTGAGAACTTATTAACGGTTAAACAAATATCTGGCCATGCTACCAACTTTCCTCACCTTACAAATCTTACAACTATAACTCTTAATTTATCTTCCATATGAGATTTACTTCATTACAGTGTGCATTCGTCTAGGTTTCCTTTCCTTGCGTGAAGTCGTTTACAGGTGAGCAAGATGGGTCTGGAGTACGTCTTTCCGTCCTCAAGTATGAATAATTACATGGAGGAGAGGTGAGTGGTGGAGGGGGCAGCGGCTGACTCATAAATACAAGGTGCTTGAGCCCTGACGTCTGGTATCTCCCACGGTGGCGGTAAGGAGGGATCACCCTCACCCACACTCCCTCCATTCCTCCCCCCCTACCTCCCTCCCCTGCCTCACATACCTGACACACTCCCTCCCTCCCTCCCCTGCCTCACATACCTGACACACTCCCTCCCTCCCTCAAACTGCCTCACACACCTAGCACACTCCCTCCCTCCCCTGCTTTACATACCTGACACACTCCCTCCCTCTCTCCCCTGTCACACTCCCTCCCTCTGCCACACACACCGGACACACTCCCTTTCTCCCTCCCCTGCCACACACACACACCTGACGCACTCCCACTCTCCCATGCGACACACACCTGACACTCACTCCCTCCCTCCCTCCCTCCCTCACCTCCTTTGTCACACACACCTGACACTCCCTCCCTCCCTCCTCTGCTTCACACGCATGACACACACACACACTCTCTCTCTCTCTCTCTCTCTCTCTCTCTCTCTCTCTCTCTCTCTCTCTCTCTCTCTCTCTCTCTCTCCCCTGCCACACACACCTGATACGCTCCCTCCCTCCCTCCCTCATCTCCTTTGTCACACACACCTGACACTCACTCCCTCCCTCCCTCCCTCCTCTGCTGCACACACCTGATACGCACACACTCCCTCCATCCTCTGTCACACACACCTGATACACACACTTCCTCCCTCCTCCGCAACACACACACACGCACCAAACACACACACCCCATCCCTCCTATGTTACACACATCTGACACACACACACACACACACACCCTACTCTGCCACACACACAACTGACACAAGCGTGAGTGGGAAGTGAATCGGTGGAATATCATCAACATTGAGCGATTGAAAATTTACTTTAAGTGAAATGAAGAAGACCTGAACAACGGCAATAGATGAATGAGTTTAATTAATGTAAGTAGTGCAGAAGAATAAATGATGTGAATCTAGGGTGATATAAATGAGTATTGGAGTAATGAAATTAAATAGAATTAAAGTAAAACAATTGAGCATCGGAGGTAAATCTGTTGAATAAGAAGATAAGACAAAAATGAATGTCGAAGATTAATAAACAAAAAAAGAACAAAGTATAACCAATGAACATGAGAAGGCTGTAGGAAAGAAGAGGAAGATAAGTTAATGAACATCTGTTTAGGTAATAAAAAAACGGACTCAGAGTATAAATATACCGTATTATAAACGATTTTAAGTGTGTGTGTGTGTTTGTGTGTATCCACTACCACCACTTGTGTTGATCTTGATGTACCCTGGCAGTAAGACCCTCTGAGCCATGGGGAGCGTCTCTGGCTGGCGACAGATACACTGATACAAACTAACATTTATATCTATCTTGATGGCTCTTGTCTTTTAACGAAAATGGTGCCAGACGAGGGGCAGACTTGTATATTATTTAAGATGGGAATTACTGCCCGTGTGTTGACGGTTAGCTTAGGTGAGAAGAGGTTAGTTTAGATAATGTTAGGTTTGGTTTAGCTAGATTAGGTTAGGATAGGTTAGATTTAATTTCCTTAAGAAGAATAGAGTGAAGGCCATGTTAGAAGGCAGCGGCACTGTACTGTATGTGAATGAGGAGAGAACATCTGTACCTCTCCCCATCACCCCTCCTCCCTGGATCTCTCCCCATCAACCCTCCTCCCTGTATCTCTCCGCATTAACCCCCCCCCCCCTCCATGTATCTTTCCCCATCAACCCTCCTCCCTGTATCTGTCCCCATCACCCTTCATTCCTGTATCTCTCCCCATCATCCCTCCTCCCTGGATCTCTCCCCATCAACCCTCCTCCCTGTATTTCTCCATATCAATCAGCCTCCCTGTCTCTCTCCCCTTCAACCCCCAGAGTGACCCAGCCTACGTTAGTGTGGGCCTCGTCGTAAATAAATGATATATACTTGTAAAAGAAAAAGTACCTTGTGAGAAAAAAAAAACACACTGTCGGTCGATCCGTCATAAGGGGCGGATTTTGAACTGACCAACACTCTAAGAAAAGCGTTTGTTGGTGTTTGATCAATTTACGGAGGCTTACCAAATTTCAGACCCAATGGACCAGAACTAAAGGAATGAGAGTAAAAAAAAAATGTTGGAAAGAAGAGAAAGACGACAAAACTACTGCTTGAGGTGAAGACACGACACGTGAGAAGGTCAGCGTGACGCAGTAGTCGTGCCCTGTAGTAACACACAGGCGACAACAACAGTGTATGACGCGTAGGCTACCAAGGTCCAGCCTCTAACTGTGTCTAACACAACTGGCTACCTCCACCTCCATCCTATTTGAAATTACGGTGGTGTTCAGTGGGAGGCTCAGTGCCCTGTAATACCGCCTGTCAGGACGCCGCTGTTGAGGCCTCTACTAGTGACGCTCTCTATAATACCGTCGCCTCCACCATCCTTCACCTCAACCATATTACATGTAAACGAACTCAGACAAAATGCATGGGAAACATGTCAACAGCCTGAACCAACACACTCCCCTCAGCAAAGCCTGGAAAGATATAAACACAATCAGAGGTAAAAGCAGTTAACACGTCTCCCATCCTAACCAATAGACAAATTATATTATACAAACTAGTCAAAATATATATAGGAGGTCGGCTTTTACACTGGATAAGTGGTTACCTCACTAACAGAAGGGCTGCCGCACTGTTTCAAGGATACAAAAGTGAAGTTAAAGATATGCAACTTGGGGACCCCCCCCCCCCCCACCAGATGGAGTACTTAGCCAAACTTTGTTCAATGTTCTTATGAATGCATTATTAAATTCAATACCAGGAAATCCGACCAATATCACAATCAGTTATGCTGATGATATTCTTGTACATACTAAAACTCATCGTGAAATGCAAACCACCCTGAACCATGTACACGCAGCCTGTGAGAACCTAGGTCTAATTATCTCCACTGAGAAAACTAAGGTGTTCAACAAACAAGCTGGTAACTGCAAACTCGGCCTCGCCAAGTTCAAGATAGGTAACAACAGTATTGACTATGTCTCTTCATGTAAATGTCTTGGTGTTTCCGTCCCTTGTACGTTACCTGCCATACAACAGCTAACCCGCCAATATACTGACAGATTAAAACCTCTTAGAAGTGTAGCGGGTACAGCTTACATTATGCTGCTAATATTTGAATTGTTAAAACAATGTACCTAGGCTATATAAGATCTCTGATAGATTACCAAACACCAGCTCTGGTCCTTCGTGACAGGAAAAGCATTGACAAGCTCGAAAAAATGCAAAATAAAGTCCTCAAAATTATCCGAGGCTGTCCCACAAGCATTAGCGCACTTAATATGAGGAAAGAACTAGGTTTACCCAGTGTCAAAGATAGAATAATTGAAGTCAACGTCATGATAGCCCTGAGGCTTTTGCGTAGTGATCCTGATAACGTTGTTTCCTTAAAATTGCTAGAATGTATGAACGAACCATGAGATTGGTGAATCTAAATGGATCCAAACTGCAGCTACACATATGAAGATGTTTGGACGGGAACATCAGTGCAAAGTTGAGACACAACAGCACTTCCTACCACGCTGCCGGACAGTTCCCTTCGATATCACAATAGCGACATATCTGCCTAAAAGATTAATTATATAAATTATCTATCTCCAACACACTGCCAAAGTGAGAGCTCTTGAACCCATACTGTACAGTGTACACACTCTACAGACTGATGATATCATCACACAAACCATCTACACTGAAGGATCTCTTAACACTGCCTGTGGTAATACAAGTGAAAAGGGAATTCTAATTAACAAATGGGCATCCACTCTACAAACTGAATTAATTGCCATGCTCATAGCCATTAAATCTGTTGAAACTACTGGCATTGACAATCTCATCATCACTGATTCTTTATCCTCACTACTTGCCCTTGACACCCTCAGCTTCAATTGCCACGCGCTTGTCTTTGAAGCCAGACACAAATATGCGTACCTTGTTGACCAGGGTGTCAAGATCAAAACAGGCACTAGTTAATCTATTTTTTACCATGATGAGATGTATTAAGTGAAACTTTATTTGGAGCAAGTAACAAGATCACAAGATGTTGTAACCGCAAGACTAAGGCTAAGATTTAAGTACCTCTGGCAGTATGTCCCTCAAGCAGATGTGAACAAAACTAAATGTAAAGTGTGTGGCCAGACATATGGCCACACACTCGAACACTACGTCCTCGACTGTGTGAAGATAGAACCTTTTAGGGACAGGTCCAAGCACTCTATGTGTGAAATGGCACAACACTTTATCTTAAATGGCAAGATAGCTGACATATTAAGATGGTATCCACTTTTTTGTACTTAATAGATGTATCAATTCCCATGTATAGAACCAACCAAACAATGTGCTTGAATACCTCTCACGCAGATGTGAATTACAAAGTTTGTGGCGAAAATTATTGTCTCACACTCCTGTACTCACGCAGGTGCGAATAAGTTACCTTATTAGAAATAATGTGTAACATTCAATGCCATAATATCCTGACCACGGGGATTAGTTATATAGACCCTTTGTAAACTCTACTCAGTGATCCTTTTGTGTTACCGCCCACAGGATGAGTATTTATTATTATTATAATTTTTTGTTGGGGATTAGCCCACCTGGGCACAGGTCACTGACCCACATCGGGGCCTGGGGGCGAAAATAATATAGTAATAATAATAATAATAAAGAACCATAAATAAATAAATAAATAAAAAAGATCAAAGTGAGTATATATATATATATATATATATATATATATATATATATATATATATATATATATATATATATATATATATATATATATATATATATATATATATATATATGCTGATAACCACAAGGAAAGAAGAAAACACGAAGTTCCCAAGTGCTTTCGTGTAATTCACATCTTCAGGGGTGAGTACAGACTAAAGAGGAGTACAAAATAAGGTGTATATATACACAGGAGGGTGAGACCAGGTCCACAATGGTCAGGTATTAGGTAATGATCCTACTAATCTTTAAATAGCACGGCAACGGTCGGTAGTCAGGTCAGAGGGTAAGGTGACCCAACCTTCTCACCTAGTTACAAATCATCTTAATTACAAAATTATCAGTTTTGAACTGACCATCACTAAGGTTTATTGATTTTAATTCCTTAATCAACCTTAGTGATGGTCAGTGGCCCAAGGTTAAAAATGCTTTGAAAACCTTTGATCTAGGTGTAGGATAGTTATTTTGTGGGTCCTTTTTTTCTGACCTGACCTGGTTAGTCACGTCACCACCCTTCTCTTAAGCTCTTCTACGTGTGTGTTGGTGTGTGGTTTAGTGGATGTCATCATTATGACCTGACCTCCTGTTTTTAAGGTCACCCTGTATATTTAAGCCTCTCTCTGTCCATGTAATCCAGTTGCCTCTGAAGATGTCTTGAATAAAGACGAAAGCTAAGGTACTCCGTTGTTTCCACTCTCCCGTGTGATTTTATCAAGATTTATCTTATCCACGTTTTCATTGTGGATTTTCATAATATATATATATATATATATATATATATAATCAACGACCTCACCAGCAAGGAATCGAACCCTCGACCTACTGGGTGTGACTAGGGAACGCTTACCGGCTAGGCCACAAGGACACTAAAAGCAGTTCTAGACTCTGTTATATTTCACACAAAGCCTGTTCATACGAGGCACGGGCAGTTTCCCAATGAGGTTCACGGCGCCATCAGCTCGATGAACAGGCTTTGTGTGAAATATAACAGAGTCTAGAACTGCTTTTAGTGTCCTTGTGGCCTAGCCGGTAAGCGTTCCCTAGTCACACCCAGTAGGTCGAGGGTTCGATTCCTTGCTGGTGAGGTCGTTGATTGTATGTTCAAAGTCCGCGTGTTAAATGGACTAAAAATGAAGTATATATATATATATATATATATATATTTGCACAATAAAATAAATGCTGTAAGTGGCAAAATTAAATTACGTAACAATATTCAAGGAAAAAAAAATGCTAATTAGTTATTATGAAAACCCAGTTATTGTTCTGGTCGGAAGAAAGTGATTCTTGACGCCCATGTGATTTAGTTTATTTTCACTTACATTATTTATTTATTTATTTATTTTACTAATACTAATAAGTTAATTTTATAAACGTCCTTGTTGCTTTAAATAATATATATTGTCGCTATTTGGTGGTTAAAGAGGGATGCTTGTGAGGTTAGGTTTTGGATGATGGTTGTGCTGACAACAAAAGTAGTGTCCCTATATTTTACAGTTTGAGGACAATATGGATGAATAAAATATTCAAACATCAAATATTTGTTCAGTATGTTAAACAAGAATACTTTCTTCACAATCTTAAATAAGACATCATTACCCATGAAACAGTAGACATGCTTTGAAGCCAGTCCAATACATAATACTTTAGTTTTGGCTTAGGCGGTAGCCATAGTGTCACCCACACTCTGTACATGTAGTGTTTTGTGTCACTGCACACACTGACCTGCAACATGTAGCCAACACTTAGCCTGGCTGTTACCATACCTGATACTCTGCTCACACTGTTTGTTGCTCCATTTGGCAAACATGTTTGGTGAGCACAAGGGAGTGGAGACAGTGATACCCGAAATAAGAACAAGTATATTAGTTACTAGTTGTGATTATCTGCTGTTTTCTGTCTTGTTAACAATTCTGGTCTCACTTTGAAAGATCGTCGGTGGTGTGGGCTGCCTGTAGGTGGTGTGGGCGGCAGTAGGTGGCATAGGCTGCCTGTAGGTGGTGTGAACTGCATGTAAGTTGTGGGAGCTGCCTGTAGATGGTGTGGGCTGCCTAAAGGTGGTGTAGGCTGCCCGAAGGTGATGTGGGCTGCCTGTACGTGGGTGTGGACTGCCTGTACGTGGTGTTGGCTGCCGACACGTGGCACCACTGACATGATCTTTGCTGCCCGCTAGTTACAAGAAAAGTGCAGATAACAGCGTAGTGACTTGTACATGGCCTTCATTGACTTTATTAAGGCCTGCCTGTGGCAGGCCTCAGTCGTTTTGGCAGCCTACCAAAATTCATCGCCATTGTGAGGCAACTCCACAATGACATGAACGACAGTGTCTTGGACAATGGCACCCAGTCAGAGTTCTTCCCCATCCAAACGGGGATTAAGCAAGGACGTGTACTGGCTTCAACTCTCCTTTCTATTTTCTTGGCTGCCTTCCTTAAGCGTGCCACTGCCAATTTAGCCGGCGGGGTGGACATCCAGTACCGGATGAAGGGTCTTTTCAACATGAGACGACTCCAGGCAGGATTGAAGGTGTCGGCAGCTTCCATTACTGAGCTTCAGTATGCAGACGACCTCACCCTCGTCGTTCAACTGAACGCGACTTACAGGAGATCCTGAACACTTACGCAGATGCGTATGCACACTTCGGCCTGAGGTGAATGTATGTAAGACTCAGATTCTCTTCCAGCCTGCTCCTGGTTCAACCACACCTCCACCATCCATCCAGCTTAAAGGTACTACTCTCTCCAATGTTACCTACTTTTAGTATCTCGTCTCCCACCTGTCCGCCACAGTAGACATCGATGGAGAGATTCAACATCAGATCAGATGTGCATCTCAAGCCTTTGGCAGACTCCGTACCTGTGTCTCCAGCTGTGGGAAGCTAAAATTATCCACAAAGTTGCACGTATATCGAGCAGTGGTCCTCCCCACCCTGCTATATGACAGCGAGACATGGGTCACATACAGTAGGCACCTCACGGCACTTGAAATCTTTCACCAACGTAGTCTACGTTCAATCCTCCGAGTTCGCTGGGAAGACAAGAGAACTAATGCCAGTATCCATGAACAACTACGTTGGACTGGCCATGTTACCCGCATGGACGACAGTAGATTGCCAAAGCAGCTACTTTGCAGTCACCTAACGAATAGTAAACGTAACGTTGGCTGGCAGCGGAAAAGGTATAAAGACAGTTTTAAGACAAACCTGAAAAAGTGCCAAATCGACCTCACTTGGGAGACGACCACTCCACACCAAAACGCTTGGAGGAGCACCACACGCTGTGTCAATACTTTCGAATTAGCCCAACTGCATACCAAGGTAGACAAGCGCCAACGCCGGAAAGACGCTGTCGACTCCCCTCCTGCACTAGATGTAGCCCCCCACACGTGCAACATCTGTGAAAGATTCTGTCGATCCCATATGGGCCTCCCGAGTCACCTCAGAGCTCACCAACGAAGGTGACATCCTTAATAACTCATATCATCGTATCATAGTTGGGTGAACCTACCCGATTCCGAGTGACGGCAAAGTAGTAGGTGGTGTATGCCTTTATACTGGTAATTAATAGGATAGTCTTCAGATGGACAGACATACAGGTATAAACTGATACAGAATGACAGACAGACAGACAGACTTTAACATGGCCAGTTGATGGTAGAGGTGGTGCATCGGTCGTTAGGTATATATATTTGCCAAATTTTGACTTTATTTACTAAAATATGAAACGGTTGTGGGTACATACAGGTATATTATTTTTGTAATTATTGACTCTTGACCTTTGTAAATATCGAACGAAAGCATAAACACAAAATGCTGAGAACAAAATTAGAATTTTTTTTTCTTGTAATGGGATAAGTGTCATGGTTTTGGGTAGATCGGTGGTAGTAGGAGTCAGAGTATATTATACAAAGATAATAATATGTCGTATTTCTTATTTCTTACCGTAGAGTTCGATACCTTCACACTGATTACTTACAGGAGATTATGGCGTATCTACGTAGAAGTTCACTCCACCACTCGACATTCCATGATTTATAATTGATAAATGATGATTTAATGAATTCCATTAATTTCCAACATCCATCAAAGTTATTGGTTATACTTTGTCATAACCAATCAGTCATTACCTTCAGTAATAATAAGATAGGATCACAGATACGGGCAGATAATTGCACTTACATATATTTGTCATGCTTCCATACAATGATTTACAATTTGCATGGATATATGATTCACTCACGTTCACACTGTAATAAAATTAATCTTCTAAAACAGGGAATTTTCAACTTGGGAACACATGTGATTACTCTACTGTGGGTATGACTTCACAGAGCCTTAATTCTTCAAGTGGTACATTTACTGTCAGCCTGGATTGCTTTTATTGCAACCAGGCTTCCGCACAGTAACTCCTTTCCACGGCCATAACAACAAAAAGTACTTTTGGGTTACCACACATACTCTTGCGTCACTGACAGTCACTGTAGACGGTTGTCTCAGCAAGGAGAACTGGTAAGCGTGACTTGAATTAACCATTTAGGTGCAATAGACCAGCCTGGATTGCTTTTGTCGCAACCAGGCTTCCACACGTGATATTTCCACGGGGATAACAAACCTAGGTTAACACTCTTAGTCTCGTGTCGATCACGGTCACTGTCGACGGGTGTCGTGCAGGAGAACTCTGTAAGCGTGAATTGATTAACCATTTACTGTAGGTTTGATAGGCCAGCCTGGATTGCTCTTGTTGCAACCAAGCATCCACACGTGATATTTCCACGGGGATAACAACCTAGGTTAACACGCTTAGTCTCGTGTCGACGACGGTTCACAGGACGGTGTGGCGGTGGAGTACTCTGTGTGGTGTGGCGTCCCGCTCTCTTTCAGGAGGGAGAGAGTCAAGACGACTTCTTAACTAAGCCATGGTCGTCGGGATACTGCTTAAAAAAGGTTTTTGGGTGTGAAGCGATGAACAGTACAACACTGTTTCACTGCCCACCCCCCCTAAAGGCTGGCTAACATACACTAATGGAAAATACATGTCCCAGTTATCCCAGGTGTCTTATCTCTAGTAAAACAAACTTTGGAGTTGGTTGCGTGGGTAAGCCTAACACAACCCATGACAATAAGATGTGGAAACACAAGCTCCGAGCGGTCGATGTAGAAAGCAGAGGAATCATGCATGGTGTGTTGGGTGTGGTTGTTGGGGAAAAAAAAAGAATATCAAAAGGGAGGAGAAAGAAGAAGCGTGAGAAAGAAAAGGAAATAGAAGAAGAAAACCGGAGAGTTTGACGTTGTTGTTCCTTTAATAAATCCTAAAGTGAAGCATGTAACTCATCATTAACTTCAAGGACAACCTCTCGTTAATTGAATTGAAATGAATTGAAACATTTTATTTAGCCCCCCCAAAATACAGATACAGAGTTCATAATAATAACATTATTGACATGGCTGAGCCAGTTGAGAACCTGAGATCTCTGAGTGGCACCTGATTTATACTGAACATTTATCTCAAGGAAGTTTTATGTAACATTTAGTATCATCTGGAATAGTACACGTAACAGAGACAAAAAATACATTAACATAAATGTCGATGTAGTAATTTCCATCACGAGTTTACTGAATAGTCATATATGGGAGTGTGTTGTCGCACACCTGTCAACTTGATGGATGAGGAACAGGTAATGGAATACGTGGCATCTCCTGGCACCTCCCCTGACCCACCATTTATATATCCCCCCAATTCCCTAAAAGCACTCCACCCTCACCGTACATAACCTCCCCCTTCCACATGCACAAACGCACACTGATTGTAGCTGTCTCTCTCATCCCTCAGGTGTCTTCTCTTCTCCCATTCTGCGTATGGTGTTTTGGTGTGTTACGCCAGACATTGTAGCGTGAGCAACATATTGATATTGATATTGAAATAGTTTATTTAGCCAGAATAATACAGATATATAATGGATAATAACCACAATATTGACCCAGGTAAGCCAATTGAGAGCCTTAACTCTGTTAGTGGCACCTGATATACTGTACATTTATTATAAGGAAGTATTATGTAACATTTAGTATCATCTGGAATAGTACACGTAACATGGTGGTAGTAAATACATATGTAAATGTTACACACACACACACACAGAGCAGGGAGGGTCAGGACACAGTGTGGGGAGTGTGTTTACAAGATTAATAGACTGGTGAAGCGGTCTGGTTACAGGGCTCTAAGGCCGCAACTCACCCTGGTAATGTGGTGGAGGGGGAGGACGCCTCCTACCATCTCTTCCTCTTCTCGGTCCCGGATTTACAATGCTTCTGTTTGTTACTTTTATCGGATCACCTGAAGATTAGTCCCCTAGCTTCTTTCACCTGATGATTGTTTAAACACCCTAAAGTTACCTGGAGGGGGAGGGTTAGATAAGGTTAGGATAGGTTAGCATTAAGGCGGTTAATCTTAGGTGAAATAAACAAGGGGTTACATCTTCATGTGATCCATGTTACCTCTTAACTAGGACGAAGTAACAATAGTACAAATGAGTCCCCAAATAATGGAGACAGGTTGGACTAAAGCGCTAAACTTTTTAAGGCATTTTGTTTGGTCTTATAGTAAAAAATTTTGGTAGGATCCTCGAAATTGATGTTCGTGGATGCTGTCACGTGACACATTTAAAAAAATCGGACCGTGCAACAAGCAGTCACGAATACGGAAGGAATATTCAGAAACATTTCATTCACATGAAACATTTAATCTGACATTAAATGGGTATATAAAGGAAAAGTGAAATGCACAAGGGCACACACACACACACACACTGACCCTGGCTTAAACATATACATATTCTCACCCAAACTGATGTGTTTCAGTCTTTGACACAGTTGCACTTGAACAGTTCTGTGCATTTCCACTGAGCTTTCTTGCAAACGCATTTGCCAGTGCAGTCAGCTGCGCCTTTGCAGCCACACTTCACCAACTCACTACATGTTTTCGAAGCTGTTGGTATTGTTTTCTACATTGGGGTCCAGGATTGGCTGTCTTTGTCCATTGTCCACCCCCCCCCCCCTCCCTCTAGAATAAGTATTTGCTGTTGGGGTCATACGTGGTCCTTAGTCCCGCTTGGTAAGCAGCTCGCTTCGTGTGCTCTAGGTCTAGCATAGCACTTTGTGTTGGTGGGATGGTTTCCATGGTTAGGTTTTTCTGGCAGAACATCTCTCTACTTGCTTCATTCTCAAACTCCACCTGGCTGATTTTCTCATACAATATGACTATGAGACGTTCAAAAGTTTTTAAGTTGTTAGCAAGAACGTCCATTGCCGGGAATGGATTGCTTGCAATGAAGTTGAATGCCTTGGTAACTTCAGGGAAAGATTACCAAGCTTCCCATGCAGATCTTTTTCCTATTCCAAAGAAGGCTGACGCAGTATCACAGCCCTGTGAAACTATGGAAGACTGGCAAGGCTGTAGACTTTTCTCTTCCAATGGTCTGGGCGATGAATATATGAGAAACTCTTCCCCGTGCCAAATGTTACCCAGATGTTAGCTGTGGGTTATAAGTTTTGCAGCTGATGGAACTTGCATGTCAGAATGGCTGCAGTATCAGTGTCTACTGTGTAGACCTAGCATGCCGAAGACCCAAGTTGCAAATTATCGTGTAGATCGAAGAGTATTCTGGTATCAACCTCTTCATGGTTGCATGCAGGCATGGAATGGGCAGTGCCTCTAATCAGAACACCTTCTTTGTATGTTTTCACATCTTCCTTTCCAGGGGAAATTCACTGCTTCCCATCTTCTCGGGCGGGAACGTGAACAGCTTTTTTTTCTGCGTCACACAAGAAGTCCTGCTACTGCCCTAGAATATTTTTCTAACTCGCAACCTTTCTCCATGTGCCTTTTCCTCTTTCGTCTCTTGCAGAATGTTTGATGCTGTTTTTGACGTATCTATCACAGACAGTATCCACTCTCCTTGAACCCCCCAGCTGCTACAGTATGTGAGGCAGGAAGACAACTGTGGCACAGTCTGCAAAAGTATTTATACCGCTAGTTGGGAGGAGTTGCACCACAGCAGCACCATTCAACACCTTCACATCAAAAGAGCTTGATAATTCTGTCTCAGGGCAGCACCTAGAACTTTGACTTCATTGGTAGTTCTGTTTCGTTCAGTTGCTACAAGGTGGTCAAGAAATCAAGTGCTTCATCGATATACTCGGAGTCAAGTGGATTTGGTGCTTCTGTCTCTGCTATCTTTACCAGGTATATCAACTGTTGAGACTTCTTTCAAAGACGAAGTTTTCCTGTGTCAGACAAGGAAGATGGAAAAGGGTAATTTTCGTGGCGAAAAAATGTAGTCATGTCACACTCCCCGTGTTGTGCGACGATGTAGAGTCTGGAGAAAAGGTTAACGTCAGTCTTCAAACCTGTGATCTTGTCTACTTGCTTGCTTTTGGGGTTTGGGGCAGGACACCTGAACAGTCGGATGGAGTTCTTTATGGCATCATGAACAGATCTCTCACAGTCAATAAAGACTGACTTGTGGTACTCCTTGTACTTTTGTTTGCCAAGGTCAATGACAATGCGGACTGTGTTCACCACAGACTCGTTAAAGACACCCTGAGAGTCCAAAGTCAGCAGCTCTTCAATTTCATCCAAAAATGAATTGCCCATTTCACTGGTGGTCTCTGCAAGGCTCAGAAAGTAAGCATTAATGTTAAAATATTTTTAAAACAAGAAATCTTAACATCAGATAGAAGCAATAGTGATACACATACATGGCCCTTTGTGAAGTCAGTTACATTAATAGTACATGCCGGTAGTGCTTTGTGGTCTAAGCAATGCTAGTTGTAATAAAAACACAGTCAAACTGTTTTTTCTGTTACGATGCCTTGATCCCGTGTATACAATCAGAAAATGGATGTACTTGACATGTAGATCACCTGAAAAAAGGTACTTTTGTGCGACCAGTCCCGATTCCATGAAAATCTGGCCATAACATATCCCACAAGTAGGGACAGTTTGTATACAGCACACTTGAAAACTAAGACTCCGATACACAAGCAGGTAGTGTGGGGAGTCCTGTACTTTACAGCCTTTCTTTGTGGGTATTGTAGAGTTAGACACCCATTTTGTAGAGGGGGCGGGGGGTCCTCAGGGAGCGCCCTGCTGCCCACCCAACCGTGGGACTCTGGCCCCAGTTACTGAATAGACCTCCTAATCTTCACAGAGTTAATGAGCTACTTATTTGGAATGAAATGAGAACGGCTTCCATACATAGCAAAGTCTGTATAATAGGCGACTTTAACTTTTGCCAAATAGATTGGATTAACCTTACGGGTAACTCAGAATCAGAGGATTTTCGTGAAACAATACAGGACTGATTCCAAAACCAACATATAACCAATCCCACCCGGGGTAATAATATACTCGATTTAGTTCTGTCAAACAAAGAAAACCTCATTAGTAATGTCGAGGAAGGGAACGAACTTGCTAAAAGCGATCACAAAGAAATTAGATTCAAGTTTAGAATTTCAGAGCAGCTACAAGGAAAATTCCACTGAAGTCCCAGATTTCAGAAGGGCAAAATTTGATTGTCTGAAGAGGCAGCTGAGAGAAAGGGTATAACGCTTGGGGGTGAATTACATGACCTCACATGAGGTGACCTCACACAATGTAACCACAGAGGTGACCTAACCTTACCCAGAGACCTGGCGGTTGAGAATGACCTGATAACGAGATCTGAGGTTGACGAGTTCCACAACAAATTAAATAATGAGTTACTTAATGCACAAAGGCAGAACATACCACACAGAAAACTCAGATCAAACAACAATGAACCTAAATGGATAAATAATTACTTAAAGAACATTATTGGACAAAACGAAGGCTATAGGTAGGAGAATAAATCGTGGTGAAGTTTATCTCCGAGATTATGATAAGGTATTGGCCGGTAGGGTTAAGACCGAGATAAGGAAAACAAAGAGGAATAATGAACTGAAGGTAGCAAAGGAGGCGAAGTCAAACCCCAAGGGATTCTATCAAATGTATCAAACTAAAACACGAGAAGAGATTGGACCAATACAGTTAGATACCGGCGAGCTAACTAATAACGACGGAGAAATGAGCAATAATCTGAATAAATATTTTTCAACAGTTTTCACCACCGAAAATTTAAACATGATACCCGAGGCACCGACGCTATACAGAGATAGTGAAGAAAATAAATTAAGCGAGATAGTAGTGACTAGTAACGAAGTTAGTAAACAAATAGACAAACTAAAGCCTAATAAGTCACCAGATCCCAATGAGATATTTGCCAGAGTATTAAAGGAATGTAAGGAAGAGCTTAGTATGCCCTTAACAAATTTGTTTAACCTGTTCTTAAAAACGGGTGTAGTACCAGAATTCTGGAGGATAGCGAATGAAATACTGATTTTCAAGAAGGGAGATAGATCACTATCCTATAACTACCGTCCAATCAGTCTAACATCAATTGTAGGGAAATTACTGGAAGCAATCATTTCAAACTGTATTCGAAATCACCTAGAGGAGCAAAAGTTGATCAATGATTCCCAACATGGCTTTACAAGTGAGTTTTCATGTTTAACTAATCAATTAACATTCTTTTCATCTGTTTTCGAATGAGTGGGTGAGGGGAAAAGCCTTCGACAGAGTCCCCCACGAAAGACTAATAAGAAAAGTGGAGGCTCATAGCATTAAAGGAGATATTGTAAAATGGATTAGGGCGTGGTTACAGGACAGGAAACAGAGATATCGGCATAGACAGCAACATAAGTAAATTTGCTGATGACACTAAAATAGGGCGTGTGATTAAATCTGACGAGGACTCTCCAAAACTAAAGGAAGGCCAAAACAAATTTTTCGAATGGTCTGAAAATGGCAGATGAGATTCAATGTGGACAAATGTAAAGTACTCAGTATAGGAGATGCAAACAGGGAAACCAGATACCAGATGAAGAACGATGTTATTGAGAAAGATTTAGGAATAATGATATTTAGGAATCTTAAGCCAAGTAAACAATGTCTATTTGCTCGAAACAAGGTTAAAAAAGTACTTGGGTTGATACAAATGAGTGTTAGTTACAAGAGTAGAGAGGCCATCTTAAAACTATATCTTGCGCTTGTGAGACCTCACTTGTATTACGCAGTTCAATTCTGGTCACCGTATTTCAGATTGGGTATAGAATCCTTGGAAAGAATTCAGAGGAGAATGGCAAGGCTAATTCCGGGCATTAGGAACCTTGAGTACAGAGTTAGGTTAAAGCATCTTAATTTGCATTCCTCCGAGAGACGTAGAGTGAGGGGCGATATGATAGAGGTGTGTAAATGGAAGTCTGGGCTGAACAAAGGGGACATTAGAAAGGTCTTCAAACTATCCAACCAGGAGCGAACTCGTAACAAATTTACCTTTCCCCCTTATGTACTTGGACTTGAAGTTCTTCATGCCGATTACCTCTCCTGGGTGTCTTTGGCCCTCTGTTATTTTATTCTTACCGCCGCCGAACACCACCATTGCCCGTTCATGGTGTTCTGGCTTCCCAATGAGGAAGGACGTGTTGGCATTTTGGTGGTACCCTACTGTATTTGTGGACCACGTTGTGTTATCAGGTCCCACCACTTTTTTGATGTCGACCACTTTTCCTGCTCCTGTAAGGTCATCAGCATAAGCCACTTGCTTGACCGTGGTTGTTTAAAATTGTATTGTGTGTTGGAGCACGGATAGGCCTAGTGCGTAATTTACCATGGCAACATGGTTCCCCTGCGTTGTTCCCTCAATTGACTGTATGATGGTATCTCCTCTTAGAGCCTTGAAGCTTGTTATATAGATGTGTGATGGGTTCCTATTGGTGTTTTCAACATACATTGCAAAGCTTGGACACTTGATCTTGATGTTGTGCAGTGTAGCTTTACGGTTGATTATGTTGAATGCATTGGAAGTGTCAACCAGGAGTTCTGCCTTACAATCACGATGCTCAAATATCTTTCTCATTGCGTGGATGGCAGTTTCCTCCTCGGTCTGGTGGCCAGCACATACGTGCAGGTTCCCTGCAGATGCCCTGGCATCATCATTTACCACCTCCATTATGCATTTTCCGTTGATCCGTCTCAGCACTTATCCCATCCGTATAGGCCTACATCCTGGGTTTTTATCAAGGCGGTAGGCCGTCAGATCATGAAGGTGATGGCAGCACGATGTTGCTAGCTTTCTTGCAAGGGTGGCGGTGGCATTGCACAGATCACTTGCTGCGACACCAAACTTGTTAGTGTGAGTATGTCTCTCCAACCGTCTGCATCCAGACCTGAAGGGCCTGCTCCTCCCTATGTCTTCAGTGTTTTTTCCACACCATCCCTCCTGTTATTTTCTCGAACATGACAGCCGTTTGGAGGGATATGGACACCCTGGAACCTGATGCCTTCCTCTTGGCAGCACACCACAGGAAGATTCCTCTGTGAGAGATCTTACCGCCAAGGACACTCTGACCACCCGCATCTTGTTACCAAACTTTCTGGCAACATCCTCGGTATTTTGCTTTCCGTCTCCTATGATTTTAGTCTCTCCTGTTGTGTTCCTGCTTCACGTAGGAGATCATCAAGGGCCCCATTCTGCCACATTGTCAATCTTCTCTTCATTGCTGCAATATTTTCTTTGTACCTAGACGTTGCGTGTGTCCTCTGACAGAATATATGTGGTATTTTGGCCAGTATTTGACGAGCTAAAGGGGCAAGGAAGCTGTCCTGAGTGTATTCAGTTATTTGGCGAGTCATCTCCCGAATCATTTCTTTGGTGGCTGCACGCATGGGTGCTTCAAAGAGGTTAGCTGGCGACCACCTGACAACTTCTGAGTAGGTTTCTTTGACCCATTTATCCGCATTTTCCATCGACATGCCATTCCACTGTGGTGGCTGTCTGTCATTCATATCGTGGATTGTTTCTCGCACATTAAGAACATAAGAACATAAGAATGGAGGAAACTGCAGCGGGCCTATTGGCCCATACTGGGCAGTCCCGTTTACACCCAACCCCTATTGCTCATATGAGCATCCAACCTATGTTTGAAGCAATTCAGCGTATTCGAGTTAATGATGATATTTGGTAACTTGTTCCATTCATCCACTACTCTGTTTCCAAACCAGTGTTTACCTATTTCACGCCTAAATCTAAATTTGTCCAATTTAAAACCATTGTTACGAGTTCGCTCCTGGTTGGATAATTTGAGTACCTTTGTAATGTCCCCTTTGTTTAGCCCTGCCTTCCATTTATACACCTCTATCAGGTCGCCCCTCGCTCTACGTCTCTCAAGGGAGTGCAAATTAAGATGCTTTAACCTGTCTCTATACTCAAGGTTCCTGATACCCGGGATTAGTCTTGTCATTCTCCTCTGGATTCTTTCCAAGGATTCTATATCCATTCTGTAATACGGTGACCAGAACTGGACTGCGTAATCCAGGTGTGGTCTCACAAGAGCAAGATACAGTTTTAGGATGACCTCGCTAGTCTTGTAACTAACACTCCTTTGTATGAACCCAAGTACTTTATTAGCCTTGTTACGAGCAAAAACACATTGTTTACTTGGCTTAAGGTTCCTACTTATCATTACTCCTAAATCTCTCTCGCAGTCGGATTTCTCTATGGCATCGTTGTTCATCTGGTATCTGGTTTCCCTGTTTACATTCCCTATACTGAGTACTTTACATTTGTCAATGTTGAATTTCATCTGCCATTTTTCAGACCATTCGAAAAATTTGTTTAGATCCTCCTGTAGTTTTGCCGAGTCCTCGTCAGATTTGATAACACGTCCTATTTTAGTATCATCAGCAAATTTACTTATGTTGCTGTCTATGCCGATATCTATGTCGTTTATGTATATAATAAACAATAATGGTCCAAGTACTGAGCCTTGGGGAACTCCACTTGTGACGTTGCTCCAATGGGACTTAGTGCCGTTAATGCTCACTCGCTGTTTCCTGTCCTGTAACCACGCCCTAATCCATTTAAGGATGTCACCTTTGATGCCATGAGCTTCTACCTTTCTAATTAGTCTTTCGTGGGGTACTCTGTCGAAGGCTTTGCTAAAGTCGAGATATACCACATCATAATTGTGCCCCTCGTCCACTGATTCGAAAACTGATGAAAAGAATGTTAATAGATTAGTTAGGCAAGAACGTCCGCTTGTGAAGCCATGCTGGGAATCATTGATCAATCTGTGCTTCTCCAGGTGATTTCGAATAGAGTTTGAAATGATTGCTTCCAGTAATTTGCCTACTATTGATGTTAGACTGATTGGGCGGTAGTTAGAGGATAGTGATCTATCCCCCTTCTTGAAGATCGGTATTACATTCGCTATCCTCCAGGATTCTGGTACTACACCTGTTTTTAAGGACATGTTAAACAACTTTGCTAAGGGCATACTAAGCTCTTCCTTACATTCCTTTAATACTCTGGCAAATATCTCATCGGGACCAGGTGACTTATTAGGCTTTAGTTTGTCTATTTGCTTACTAACATCGTTACTAGTCACTACTATCTCACTTAATTTGTTTTCTTCACTATCTCTGAATAGAGTCGGTGCCTCGGGTATCATGTTTAAATTTTCGCTGGTGAAAACTGTTGAAAAATATTTATTCAAATTATTGCTCATTTCTCCGTCGTTATCAGTGAGCTCGCCGGAGTCTGACCGTATTGGTCCAATCTTTTCTCGTGTTTTAGTTTGGTACATTTGGTAGAATCCTTTGGGGTTTGTCTTTGCCTCCCTTGCTATCCTTACCTCATTATTCCTCTTTGCTTTCCTTATCTCGGTTTTAACCCTACTTGCCAATACCCTATAATAGTCCCGGAGGTGAATTTCGCCACGATTTATCCTTCTACCTATAGCCTTCCTTTGGCCAATGATGTTCTTTAAATAATTATTTATCCATTTAGGGTCATTGTTGTTTGATCTGAGTTTTTTGTATGGTATGTTCTGCCTTTGTGCATTAAGTAACTCACTATTTAAATTGTCGTGGAACTCGGCAATCTCAGATCTCGTTATCAGGTCGGTGTCATCTGTCAGGTTCACGGCCAAGCGCGACACCCCCTCTCTTAGCTGCCTCTTTAAACTGTCAAAGTTTGCCCTTCTGAAATCTGGTACTTTAGTGGAATTTTCCTTACGTCTGCCCTGAAAATCTAACTGGAATCGAATTTCTTTGTGATCGCTGTTTGCAAGTTCGTTCCCTACCTCGACATTGCTAATGAGGTTTTCTCTGTTTGACAAAACTAAATCCAATATATTATTACCCCGTGTGGGTTCGGTTATATGTTGACTTAGGAAACAGTCCTGGATCGTCTCGAGAAAATCCTCTGATTCTGAGTTTCCCGTAAGGTCGGTCCAATCTATTTGGCCAAGGTTAAAGTCGCCTACTATACAGACTTTGTTGTGTATGGAAGCCCTGCGCATTTCATCCCAGATAAGTCGCTCATTGACTCTGTCAAGATTGGGGGGTCTATATATTACTCCTGTGATTAATTTTTCCCGACCGTCGCTTAATTCTATCCAAATTGTTTCTGTATTCCTCTCAGTTTTTATTTCCTTATTTATTTCACACTTCAGATTATCCCTAACATAGATTGCTACTCCGCCTCCTTTCCTGGTCTGCCTATCGGTATGGAACAGTTTGTAACCCGCAATTTGGTATTCGACTGGTAATTCACGTGTGTCTAGGTTGATCCATGTTTCAGTGAATGCAATTATATCGATTTCTTCTGTACATACCAAGGCCCTAATATCATCCATTTTGTTTCTCATACTTCTACTGTTCGCGTAATATACATTTAAGTTAGTCGTGTTCTGAGTCCTTCCCTTACCGCGTTTAGTTTTAAACTCCCTGTCTAATTTAGTTATGTCATCATTCCTAACACTATTTCCCTGTAATCTTTCGCCTTGTTTACCCGCTCCCACTGCAGTCTCCTCCACCCCCGTGCCCCTATGTTCTCTTAGCAGTTTAAAGACTTCGATATCTTTTGAACTGCCCCCTCTAGAGCCCCAGCCAGGGTTGCTACTCCATCCCTAGACAGGTGCACCCCATCCCTAGCATAAAGGTCCCTTCTGCCATAGAAGTTGTCCCAGTTGTCAATGAATGGGACTGATATTGACTTGCAATATCTGTCAAGACGGTCGTTAACACCAACCGCCCTTGACAACCATTCACTGCCAACTCTCCTTCTAGGCAGGACACCGCATATGATAGGGATCCCTCCCTTAGTCCTAATACGATCTATGGCTGCCTTGAACTTATCAAGAAGCTCCTCGCTCCTACACCGGCCAATATCATTGCCTCCTGCACTGAGGCAGATAATGGGTTTGTTCCCATTACCAGACAAGATATTGTCCATCCTGTCAATTATATCCCCCACCCCAGCTCCTGGCAAACACACCCTCATCCTATTTTTGTTTTTACCACAAAAGGCCCTGTCCATGTACCTTACCTGTGAGTCACCAACAATTAAAGTTTTTATACCTTCCTTGTCATCCCTGTCCCTGACTGTACTAACGTCCAATTCGTCTATCAAGGGACTGAATGGGTTGGTACACTTAGCTGTTGTTGTCGTTGTTGTCGTATCCTTGGTGTGCTTCTTCACCAAAAGCTTTGTCTTCCCACTACTCACAATTTTCCACTCGCTTGATTTTTCGTCAGCCACTGGCTTTACTCGTCCAGCCTCTCCTTTTAACATCGCCAGCTCATCCCTTAATTTTTCACAGCTTGTGCAATTTTGTTTCTGGCTAGCACAGATGCAGCAAAGGAATTACCCAGCATAATGCTCCACACTTCGAGCAACAGGAATGTATGCCACTAACATCTGCTTTGGTCTAATTCGGAGGAAACTGGTTCTTATGAGAAAAGGGCAGAGAGGTGACAGGTTGGACAGGAGTGTCCGGGTAGTTGGAACATACGTGCGTGGGTATGGATGTGTAGGCCACCCCTGGGGGGTGAGGGTAACTATCTATACAAAATCGGATTTATACACTGGGAGGAGAAATTGTCACACCTGACTCTTATTTGTATATCTATGGTAGGAATAATCGCAATTTATATGATCACACTTGTGTAAGTATAATAATAAAATCTTACTTGGTCGGGTGTGGAGGGTGGCTGACATTTCCCGGGTGTCTGTTAAGTGTGGGCAGCGGCAGCAAGCATATAATAGTTGGCCTTCTGTCACTGACCTCAGGGACGGGAATCGCGAGATCGCTCCTTCTTAAGTACAGTAGGCCTATCCCACACTAAGACCACTGGCATCACCAATCGTTACCCCAAACACTTAAAACTCGCATGGTGATCGCTGGTACACACACGAAAAATTTTCAATTAATGCAGTAAGGGATGAGAAGAACCTTCAGTGGCAATGATTACTGTGACGTCTGATATTCACCGACACACTGTGGAATTCCTGCTCCCGCATACTGCGTATGTCCCCTCCAAAATCGCTATAAACCAGGGAGGACACACAGTTACACTCACGCCACGGCACTACTACTACTTCTACTAAAAAAAAAAAAAAAAAAAAAAAAATCCATTGGCCTCCAGCCTCCCCCAATAGCCACACCTTCGCTGCCATTTTATTAACTTAAAATAAAATATCATAATACCTAAGTAGTTACACTAGCTGTGATGAGTTAGTTGAGCCGCAGATCTATGCGGCATTCAGTGACTGTTGCCTCATAGTCAATATCTGCGACTGTTGTTTGTTTTGGGGCCGACAATATCGTTTCCCTGAAGCAAAGCAATGCAGACCTAAGCAGAAAGAAGGACAGTCGACATCCCAACCAGGCTGCAGTATGGCTTTTTAGCTGCTGCTTCTACTCTGATACCACCTCGGCCAATCCATTGGAAGGAGGGTCGGTTCTACCGTGACGTCCTGGCAGATTTTCTTCAGTATAGTTGCTGTGAGTTCCCTTACTTCGCCTTGCCTTATGCATCTGAAGCATGGTCAATGTCGAAGGATAAGCCGCAAAAACATTGGGAGGGCCTGCCTAAACTAGGTATTGGTGATACTATACAACACACTTGCTAAGGAGCAATAGGCCATTGGGATTACACTTGCTTAGTCCATTTCTCCCTATGGTTCCCTGCCAAATGCCAGCATCTCTGCCAACTCTGGCATTGAAGTCAGCAAGGAGCACAACCTTAGCTTCTCTGGGGATAGAGGTCAGCACTCTGTCGAAGTCGGCGTAAAAGGCCTCCTTGATGTCATCCTCTGTAACCAGTGTTGGGGTGGATGCAATGATGAAAAATACATGATGTGAGTGATTCAGTGGGATTTAGAGCGTCATGAAACGCTCGTTGATCTCAACAGCTTTTCAGTTAGTCTGTGTAGGATGCCTTGGCAGATAGCAACGCCAACTCCATAAATGCGGTTTCTCTCCACAGTCGGCTTACCTTCCAGAAGAAGGTATAACCAGACCCCTGTTTTGTGAGTCGGCCATCGTCTGCGAGCCGGGATTCACTAATGGTTGCTAATGTCGATGTTATATCTAGCCAGTTCTTTTGCCACATGGGCGGTTCTTTTTTCAGGACCCTCATTTGTGCCAGTATCCAGAAGGGTTCTGACATTCCATGCAGCGACCATAAGAGGTTGCATAGTTTGTTTTTCTTTTGGTTTGTGAATATGACTGTGTTTTTGACCACATAAGGATGACCTGACTGGGTGCAGTTTCCCAGTCAGGTTGGTTCTTTAGACAGGCTATATTAATGGCCCTTTTTCTAACCCTCTCCCCATGTAGGGTGAGCAGAGTGGCTCCAAAAGGGTTGCACAGTTGTTCAGACAGGACCAGATTGCATTGCTGCCAAGATCCCAGTGCCTAAACGACCATCTTATCTGTGCTGCCCATGTGCAGAGTTGTAACTAGAGACTCCCGGCAGTCATCTCTGTCTGTACCCGTCGCCACTCGTCTCTCGCCATAGGACTTTTGGGGGTACAGGGGTCTTGATGATGATGAGGAGGTGGATGAGCTGGATGATAGCTGCACGTGAATTGATTTGTGTGGTCAGGCAGGAGCTCCGGCTACAACCACACATTTTGTCTTTCTCTTTTCCTGATCCAGTGGTGCAAGTCTTGTAACAACTAGAGAGAAGGAGAGTTGCAATGGACTGCAGAAAGACCAGTTTGTTGGATTTCGCCTTAGTAGCTTGTCCAACGTGCATTGACTTCGTCCACCTGTGTAGTCATAGGGTTCTCATGGTGGTCACCTCTTTTGCCTATACTGTCGTAGGGGTCTTATTGGAGCTCTGTAAGCATGTCTGCTTGATGTGTTGATACACTGGGGATTTTTTCGTTTGGAGTTTGCTCCCGTAGCCTTACACCTTCCAAGGTTATTATGCAAGGCAGCGGGGCAGTGGTTGGGAGGCGTCAGGACGTTTTCACATGTCAGTAGGCCTATGCACCGTCCATCTGGGCCTACTGCTATTCTGAGATCACCTGCTGGTCTAGCCTTGGCCCACGAAGAACCCAGCTACCGTGTGCTGCCACAAAGAGGTACAGGAGAAGTCTTGATGGAGAGGAGGCTGTGTAATGGCAGGGAAAATTTATACAAGTTGCCTCCTTGTTCGTCACGAGGGCTAGCCAGTGGCGGTAGCTAAAAGCGAAAGGAAGCAAGCAGTGCTTGTACCTTAACACTAACATAATGCTGCCACACTAGACGCATTACACCACCCAGCGTGCGTGCACGCACACACACACACACACACACACACACACACACACACACACACAATATACTACTACTACTACACCCGCACTATCATATTGTACTACCAGTACAGCACCCGCACTCTTATAGTGACTACTACTACTACTACATTTTTTTTTTTTTTTTAAGAAATGGCCTCCAGCCTCCCCCCATAGCCACACCTTCGCCACCATTTTATTACCTTAATATTAAATATCCTAATACATAAGTAGCTATCCTAACTGTGTTGAGCTAGTTGAGCTGCAGATCTATGCAGCATTCAGTGATTGTGGTCTCATAGTGAATATCTGCAACTGTTGTCGGCTTTGGGGCCGAAGCTCTCGTTCCCCTGAGGCAGAGCAAAGCCGACCGAAGGAGAGAGAAAGACAGTCGACATCTCATCTAGGTTGTAACATAACTTCTGGGCTGCTGCTTCTGTTCGGATATCACCTCCGCGAGTCTGGCGTAGAAGCATCTTGCACTTGGTCCCATCCCACCAGAGGTTGTGAACACTAGAGAAGTGAAGCTGCCTTGATCAATTTTCTGAATTCTCTCCCCGTATGCCCTTATCATGTCGTTCTCGTTCCTCCTTTGTGCAGTAACGAGAGCTAAGTTACGGGTGACATGTGGCCATGGGATAAATTATTCTGATGTCAAAGAAGGCTCGCTGTCCCCGCGTTGAGAATCCGCAAGCACTGACGTCAACACGGGCTTCGTTGGATGTATTTGAAGTCCATGTTGGAAAATCTCACGGTCCAATGGAAGGAGGGTCGGTTCTACCCTGACATCACGGCAGATTTCCTTCAACATATTTGCTGTGAGGTCCTTTACTTCGTCATGCCTCATGCATATGAAGCCCCCTTTCTTGCACACCATGACGTGATCGGCGTCATAGGAAGAGCCACACACGCATTGGGAGGGCAAACCTTCCACTGGCCTACCGTACCTTAAAGCATTGGCATCTGTAAATTCTTGTTTATTGAGACTGAAACAATTTGCCCTTATCGGTAATGTAGTTAACCAGTTCGAGGCACCCACCTCCTGCGCTATAGCTACTTTTTTTCAAATTCTCTGGTACTTGCAACAACAGTTGCTGCAACTAATCACTTTAGCTGTGCTGTCGTTCTGCAGTAATGGACCTTCGAATCTTGTTTACTTCGCTAATATCCACCTCCCTTGTTGCGTTCTGAGCTATTATGTGGTCCGTGAGGGCTGCTGTAAGCTTAAATGTGCTTTGATGTTCGGTGGCGCCAATTTCCTCTGGATTGGTTAATCCCATACCTCCCAGTCTCGGTGGTAGTGCAAGGAGTGATGTTTCTGCTGTTGTGGCCAGGTTCCCCCATGATGGTGGCCGTCCTTATCACTGTTGTGTCCACGCTCACACATGATGGTGGTCATCCTTATCACTGTTGTAGCCAGGCTCCCCCATGATGGTGGTCGTCCTTATCACTGTTGTGGCCAGGCTCCCCCATGATGGTGGTCGTCCTTATCACTGTTGTGGCCAGGCTCCCCCATGATGGTGGTCGTCCTTATCACTGTTGTGGCCAGGCTCCCCCATGATGGTGGTCGTCCTTATCACTGTTGTGGCCAGGCTCCCCCATGATGGTGGTCGTCCTTATCACTGTTGTGGCCAGGCTCCCCCATGATGGTGGTCGTCCTTATCACTGTTGTGGCCAGGCTCCCCCATGATGGTGGTCGTCCTTATCACTGTTGTGGCCAGGCTCCCTCATGATGGTGGTCGTCCTTATCACTGTTGTGCCCAGGCTCCCACATGATGGTGGTCGTCCTTATCACTGTTGTGGCCAGGCTCCCCTATGATGGCGGTCGTCCTCATCTCTGTTGTGGCCAGGCTCCCAGCATGATGGTGGTCGTCCTCATCTCTGTTGTGGCCAGGCATCCCTCATGATGGTGGTCTTCCTTTTCACTGTTGTGGCCAGGCTCCCCTATGATGGTGGTCGTCCTTATCACTGTTGTGCCCAGGCTCCCACATGATGGTGGTTGTCCTTATCACTGTTGTGGCCAGGCTCCCCTATGATGGCGGTCGTCCTCATCTCTGTTGTGGCCAGGCGCCCTCATGATGGTGGTCGTCCTCATCTCTGTTGTGGCCAGGCTCCCACATGATGGTGGTCGTCCTTATCACTGTTGTGGCCAGGCTCCCCCATGATGGCGGTCGTCCTCATCTCTGTTGTGGCCAGGCTCCCACATGATGGTGGTCGTCCTTATCACTGTTGTGGCCAGGCTCCCCCATGATGGCGGTCGTTCTCATCTCTGTTGTGGCCAGGCTCCCACATGATGGTGGTCGTCCTTATCACTGTTGTGCCCAGGCTCCCCCATGATGGTGGTCGTCCTTATCACTGTTGTGGCCAGGCTTCCACATGATGGTGGTCGTCCTTATCACTGTTGTGGCTAGGCACCCCTGATGGCGGTCGTCCTTATCACTGTTGTGGCCAGGCTCCCCCATGATGGTGGTCGTCCTTATCACTGTTTTGGCCAGGCTCCCCCATGATGGTGGTCGTCCTTATCACTGTTGTGGCCAGGCTCTCCCATGATGGTGGTCGTCCTTATCACTGTTGTGCCCAGGCTCCCCCATGATGGTGGTCGTCCTTATCACTGTTGTGGCCAGGCTCCCCCCTGATGGCGGTCGTCCTCATCTCTGTTGTGGCCAGGCTCCCACATGATGGTGGTCGTCCTTATCACTGTTGTGCCCAGGCTCCCGCATGATGGTGGTCGTCCTTATCACTGTTGTAGCCAGGCTCCCCCATGATGGTGGTCGTCCTTATCACTGTTGTGGCCAGGCTCCCCCATGATGGTGGTCGTCCTTATCACTGTTGTGGCCAGGCTCCCCCATGATGGTGGTCGTCCTTATCACTGTTGTGGCCAGGCTCCCCCGTGATGGTGGTCGTCCTTATCACTGTTGTGGCCAGGCTCCCCCATGATGGTGGTCGTCCTTATCACTGTTGTGGCCAGGCTCCTCCATGATGGTGGTCGTCCTTATCACTGTTGTGGCCAGGCTCCCCCATGATGGTGGTCGTCCTTATCACTGTTGTGGCCAGGCTCCCCCGTGATGGTGGTCGTCCTTATCACTGTTGTGCCCAAGCTCCCACATGATGGTGGTCGTCCTTATCACTGTTGTGGCCAGGCTCCCCCATGATGGTGGTCGTCCTTATCACTGTTGTGGCCAGGCTCCCCCATGATGGTGGTCGTCCTTATCACTGTTGTGGCCAGGCTCCCCCATGATGGTGGTCGTCCTTATCACTGTTGTGGCCAGGCTCCTCCATGATGGTGGTCGTCCTTATCACTGTTGTTCCAGGCTCCCTCACGATGGTGGTCGTCCTTATCACTGTTGTGCCCAAGCTCCCACATGATGGTGGTCGTCCTTATCACTGTTGTGGCCAGGCTCCTCCATGATGGTGGTCGTCCTTATCACTGTTGTTCCAGGCTCCCTCATGATGGTGGTCGTCCTTATCACTGTTGTTCCAGGCTCCTTCATGATGGTGGTCGTCCTTATCACTGTTGTGCCCAAGCTCCCACATGATGGTGGTCGTCCTTATCACTGTTGTGGCCAGGCTCCCCCATGATGGTGGTCGTCCTTATCACTGTTGTGGCCAGGCTCCTCCATGATGGTGGTCGTCCTTATCACTGTTGTTCCAGGCTCCCTCATGATGGTGGTCGTCCTTATCACTGTTGTGCCCAAGCTCCCACATGATGGCGGTCGTCCTCATCTCTGTTGTGGCCAGGCTCCCACATGATGGTGGTCGTCCTCAACTCTGTTGTGGCCAGGCTCCCTCATGATGGTGGTCTTCCTTTTCACTGTTGTGGCCAGGCTCCCCTATGATGGTGGTCGTCCTTATCACTGTTGTGCCCAGGCTCCCACATGATGGTGGTCGTCCTTATCACTGTTGTGGCCAGGCTCCCCCATGATGGTGATCGTCCTTATCACTGTTGTGGCCAGGCTCCCCCATGATGGCGGTCGTCCTCATCTCTGTTGTGGCCAGGCTCCCACATGATGGTGGTCGTCCTTATCACTGTTGTGCCCAGGCTCCCGCATGATGGTGGTCGTCCTTATCACTGTTGTGGCCAGGCTCCCACATGATGGTGGTCGTCCTTATCACTGTTGTGGCCAGGCTCCCCCCTGATGGCGGTCGTCCTCATCTCTGTTGTGGCCAGGCTCCCCCATGATGGTGGTCGTCCTTATCACTGTTGTGGCCAGGTTCCCCCATGATGGTGGTCGTCCTTATCACTGTTGTGCCCAGTCTCCCTCATGATGGTGGTCGTCCTTATCACTGTTGTGGCCAGGCTCCCCCATGATGGCGGTCGTCCTCATCTCTGTTGTGGCCAGGCTCCCACATGATGGTGGTCGTCCTTAACACTGTTGTGCCCAGGCTCCCACATGATGGTGGTCGTCCTTATCACTGTTGTGGCCAGGCTCGCCCATGATGGTGGTCGTCCTTATCACTGTTGTGGCCAGGCTCCCCCATGATGGTGGTCGTCCTTGTCACTGTTGTGGCCAGGCTCCCCCATGATGGTGGTCGTCCTTATCACTGTTGTGGCCAGGCTCCCCCATGATGGTGGTCGTCCTTATCACTGTTGTGGCCAGGCTCCCCCATGATGGTGGTCGTCCTTATCACTGTTGTGGCCAGGCTCCTCCATGATGGTGGTCGTCCTCATCTCTGTTGTGGCCAGGCTCGTACATGATGGTGGTCGTCCTTATCACTGTTGTGCCCAGGCTCCCACATGATGGTGGTCGTCCTTATCACTGTTGTGCCCAGGCTCCCACATGATGGTGGTCGTCCTTATCACTGTTTTGGCCAGGCTCCCCCATGATGGTGGTCGTCCTTATCACTGTTTTGGCCAGGCTCCCCCATGATGGTGGTCGTCCTTATCACTGTTGTGGCCAGGCTCCCCCATGATGGTGGTCGTCCTTATCACTGTTGTGGCCAGGCTCTCCCATGATGGTGGTCGTCCTTATCACTGTTGTGCCCAGGCTCCCCCATGATGGTGGTCGTCCTTATCACTGTTGTGGCCAGGGTCCCCCCTGATGGCGGTCGTCCTCATCTCTGTTGTGGCCAGGCTCCCACATGATGGTGGTCGTCCTTATCACTGTTGTGCCCAGGCTCCCACATGATGGTGGTCGTCCTTATCACTGTTGTGGGCAGGCTCCCCCATGATGGTGGTCGTCCTTATCACTGTTGTGGCCAGGCTCCCACATGATGGTGGTCGTCCTTATCACTGTAGTGGCCAGGCTCCCCCATGATGGTGGTCGTCCTTATCACTGTTGTGGCCAGGCTTCCCCCTGATGGCGGTCGTCCTCATCTCTGTTGTGGCCAGGCTCCCACATGATGGTGGTCGTCCTTATCACTGTTGTGCCCAGGCTCGCACATGATGGTGGTCGTCCTTATCACTGTTGTGGCCAGGCTACCCCGTGATGGTGGTCGTCCTTATCACTGTTGTGGCCAGGCTCCCCTATGAAGATGGTCGTCCTTATCACTGTTGTGGCTAGATTTCCTCCTGAAGGTGGTCGTCCTCATCACTGTTGTGGCTAGATTCCCCCTGATGGCGGTCGTCCTCATCTCTGTTGTGGCTAGACTCCCCCCTGATGGTGGTCGTCCTCATCACTGTTGTAGCTAGATTACCCCCTGATGGTGATCATCCTAATAATCTCTGTGGTGGTTAGTCTTCCTTCTCGTATTTCCACGCGTTACCAGATCCACTCTTACCTTCCCCCACCACCCCTCTCCTCCACCCCTTCCCTTCTACCCTCCCCACTACCCCTCCACCAGCCTCGGAACCCTTGGCTCATCCTAGCATTTTTCTTCTCCCGCTGACCTCCTTGGTAGTCGACCACCCTACCTCATATGGAGGATTACCTCCTACACCTTGCGGGCAGGTAGATATCTTCTTCACCCACGAGTGAAACATTGAAAGCCCTACACCACCGCAAGCAGGAAGAACGTCTCTTACACCATCCCCAGCAGGAAGGACGTCGCTCACACGCTATTTATATACAGTACTCCGTGATCTATAATTAATCTTGAATGAAAACAAAAGCTAAGGTGCTCCCTTGTTTCCCTTTCCCCTGTGTGATTTTATCAAGATATATATAATAATATATATATATATATATATATATATATATATATATATATATATATATATATATATATATATCCATATAAAACAAAGAAGTAAGTCTGTGTGTTTGTTTGTGTCTGTGTATATCCGCAAGAGAATCTCGGAAACAACTTTACCGATCTGTAGTGATGATGGATGGTGTTTATAGGTAGTGATGATGATGGATGGTGTTATAGGAAGTGATGATGATGGATGGTGTTATATGTAGTGATGATGGACGATGATGTTATATGTATTGAGGATGGATGTTGTTATATGTAGTGATGATGGGTGGTGTACTGGTGTTAGATGTAGTGATGATGGATGCTGTTATATGTGGTGATGATGGATGATGTTATATGTAGTGATGATCTCTCTCTCTCTCTCTCTCTCTCTCTCTCTCTCTCTCTCTCTATATATATATATATATATATAAAAAAATCTATATATATATATATATATAAAAATATCTATATATATATATATATATATATATATATATATAAAACAAAGAAGTATGTCTGTGTGTGTGTGTATGTATGTGTCCGCACGAGAATCTTGGAAACTACTTTACCGATCTGTAGTGATGATGGATGGTGTTATAAGTAGTGATGATGATGGATGGTGTTACATGTAGCGATGATGGATGATGTTATATCTAATGATGATGGATGTTGTTATATGTAGTGATGATGGATGATGCTATATGTAGTGATGATGGGTGGTGTTATATGTAGTGATGATTAAACAATAAAATAATAAAAGTTTAATGCTAAAAAAATATACTTTGCTGTACCGTTGTAGTAAAAAACATGGTGGAACTTACATACACCATTAATGAACTATTGATGGAAGAAGTTTTGGGGACTAAACAGTGAGACATAAGAACATGAGAATTAAAGAAACGGCAGCGGGCCTATTGGCCCATACTTGGCAGTCCCATTTACACCCAACCCCTATTGCTCATATATCCATGCAACCTATGTTTGAAGCTATCCTGCGTAATCGAGTTAATGGTGATATTTGGTAACTTGTACCACTCGTCCACTACTCTATTTACAAACCAATGCTTACCTATTTCACTCCTAAAACTGAATTTGTCTAATTTAAAATCATTGTTACGAGTTCGCTCCTGGTTGGATAGTTTGAAGACCTTTGTAATGTCCCTTTTGTTCAGCCCCGACTTCCATTTATGCACCTCTATCATATCGCCCCTCACCCTACGTCTCTCGAGGTAGTGCAAATTAAGATGCTTTAACCTGTTTCTGTACTCAAGATTCCTAAAGCCTTGTCTTTCTCCTCTGAATTCTTTCCAAGGATTCTGTATCCATTCTGTAATACGGTGACCAGAATTGAACTGCATAATCCAAGTGAGGTCTCACCAGTGCAAGATATAGTTTTAGGATGACCTCGCTAGTCTTGTAACTAACACTCCTTTGTATGAAAGAAGTACTTTATTGGCCTTGTTCCGAGCAAATATACATTGTTTACTTGGCGTAAGATTCCTACTTATCATTACTCCTAAATCTTTCTCGCAGTCGGATTTCTCAATAACATCGTTGTTCATCTGGTGTTTGGTTTCCCTGTTAACATCTCCTGTACTGAGTACTTTACATTGAATTTCATCTGCCATTTTCAGACAATTCATAATTTTTTTTAGATCTTCCTGTAGTTTTGCGGAATCCTCGTCAGATTTAATCACTCGCCCTATTTTAGTGTCCTCAGCAAATTTGCTTGTGTTGCTGTCTACGCCGATATGTCGTTTATGTATATAATAATGGTCCGAGTACTGAGCCTTGGGGAACTCCACTAGTCACGTTGCTCCAATCAGATTTCGTGCCGTTAATGCTCACGCGCTGTCTACTGTCCTGTAGCCATGCTCTCATCCATTTTAGAATATCTCCTTTAATGCTACCAGCCTCCACTTTTCTTAATAGTCTTTTGTGGGGGACTCTGTCGAAGGCTTTGCTGAAGTCGAGATATACCACATCATAAATGTGCCCCTCGTCCACTGATTCGAAAACAGATGAAAAGAATGTTAATAGATTAGTTAGGCATGAACGCCAACTTGTGAAGCCATGTTGGGAATCATTGATCAACTTGAGCTTCGCCAGGTGATTTCGAATAGAGTTTGAAATGATTGCTTCCATTAATTTGCCTAAATTTGATGTTAAACTCATTGGACGGTAGTTGGAGTGTAGTAATCTGTATCCCTTCTTGAAAATCGGTATTAAATTTGCTATCCTCCAGGATTCTGGTGCTACACCCGTTTTTAAGGACATGTTAAACAACTTTGCGAAGGGCATACTCAGCTCTTCCCTACATTCCTTTAATACTCTGGCAAATATCTCATCGGTACCTGGTGACACATTAGGCTTTAGCTTATCTATTTGCCTGCTAACATCGTTGCTCGTCACTGCTATCTTGTTTAATTTATTTTCTTCACTATCTCTGTATAGAGTCGGTGCCTCGGGTATCATGTTTAAATTTTCGGTGGTGAAAACTGTGGAAAAATATATATTCAGATTATTGCTCATTTCTCCGTCGTTATCAGTTAGCTCGCCGGTATCTGACTGTATTGGTCCAATCTTTTCTCGTGTTTTTGTTTGATACATTTGATAGACTCCCTTGGGGTTTGACTTCGCCTCCTTTGCTACCTTCATTTCATTATTCCTCTTTGCTTTTCTTATCTCGGGCTTAACCCTACCGGCCAATACTTTATAATAATCTTGGAGGTAAACTTCACCACGATATATTCTCCTACTTATAGCCTTCCTTTGTCCAATAATGTGCTTTAAATAATTATTTATCCATTTAGGGTTATTGCTGTTTGATCTGAGTTTTCTGTATGGTATGTTCTGCCTTTGTTCATTAAGTAACTCATTATTTAAGTTGTTGTGGAACTCGTCAACCTCAGATCTCGTTATCAGGTCATTCTCAACCGCCAGGTCTCTGGGTAAGGTTAGGTCACCTCTGTGGGTACATTGTGTGAGGTCACCTCATGTGAGGTCATGTAATTCACCCCCAAGCGTTATACCCTTTCTCTCAGCTGCCTCTTCAGACAATCAAATTTTGCCCTTCTGAAATCTGGGACTTCAGTGGAATTTTCCTTGTAGCTGCTCTGAAATTCTAAACTTGAATCTAATTTCTTTGTGATCGCTTTTAGCAAGTTCGTTCCCTTCCTCGACATTACTAATGAGGTTTTCTTTGTTTGACAGAACTAAATCGAGTATATTATTACCCCGGGTGGGTTCGGTTATATGTTGACTTAGGAAACAGTCCTGGATTGTTTCAAGAAAATCCTCTCATTCTGAGTTACCAGTAAGGTCAATCAAATCTATTTGGCTAAAGCTAAAGTCGCCTACTATACAGACTTTGCTATGTATGGAAGACCTGTGCATTTCATCCCAAATAAGTAGCTCATTAACTCTATCAAGATAAGGAGATCTATATAATACTCCCGTGAGTAATTTTTCTCTTCCATCGATTTATTCTATCCAAATTGTTTCTTTATTCCGCTCAGTTTTTATTTCCTTGTTTATTTCACACTTCAGATTATCCTCGACATAGATTGCTACTCCCCCTCCTTTCCTAATCTGCCTATAGACATGGAATAATTTGTAACTTGCAATTTGGTATTCGACAGGTAACTCACGTGAGTAGGATTATCCATGTTTCGGTGAATGCTAATATATCGGGTTTTTTCGGTACATACTGAAGGTTCCAAGTGTTCCCTGAAGACGGCAGTGATGGGTAGGAAAACACCGGGTAACACTGAAGTCCATTTGTTAACGGATAGGAGAAACACAAGTGGTGACTAGCGTGTGCCATGCACGGCCCATAGAGTCAGACTGAGACTGCCTTGCCATATGGCAGCCTCGGGGCAATGTTGCCACATAACACGTGCAGTGTTGCCACGAAATTACGTATATAAATGCTACTCGGCACAGTAGCTTATTTACAAGGTTGCTACTCGGCACAGTAGCATAGATACATAACCTACACATACCAACGACCTGATTTCATCCATTTTGTTTCTCATACTTCTACTGTTTGCATAGTACACATTTAAGTTAGTTGTGTTCTGAGTTCTCTCTTTGACGTGTTTAGGTTTAAACTCCCTGCCTAATTTAGTTTTGTCATAATTCCTAGCACTATTTCCCTGTAACCTTTCACATTGTTTACCCGCTCCCACTGCAGTCTCCTCCACCCCTGTGCTCGTATGTTATTCTGGTAGTTTAAAGACTTTGACATCTTTTGAACTGCCCTCTTGAGACAACCAGCCAGGTTGCCACCCCATCCCTAGAGAGATGCACCCCTTCCCTAGCATAAAGGTCCGTTCTGCAGCGGGCCTATTGTTCCATACTGGGCAGTCCCGTTTACTCAACCCCGGTCGCTCATATATCCATCCAACCTATGTTTGAAGCTATCCCCCGTATTCGATTAATGGTGATGTTCGGTAACTTGCTCCACTCATCCACTACTCTATTTCCAAACCAATGTTTGCCTATTTCGCGCCTAAAACTAAATTTATCTAATTTAAACCATTGCTACGAGTTCGCTCGTGGTTGGATAATTTGAGTACCTTTGTCATAGCACCTTTGCTTAGCCCTGACTTCCATTTATTTACCTCTATCATATCGCCCCTCACTCTACGTCTCTCGAGGGAGTGCAAATTTTCCTCTCTCTGTACTCAAGGTTCCTAATGCCCGGGATTAGTCTTGCCATTCTGCCCTGATTATTTTCTTGGGATTTTATGTCCATTCTGTAGTACAGTAACCAGACCTGAACTGCATAATCCAAGTGAGGTCTCACAAACGCAAGATACAGTTTTAGGATAACCTCGCTTGTCTTGTAACTAACACTCCTCTGTATGAACTCAAGTACTTTGTTAGCCTTGTTTCGAGCAAATACACATTGTTGACTTGGTTTAAGACTTATAATATATATATATATATATATATATATATATATATATATATATTTATATATATATATATTTATATATATATATATTTATATATATATATATATTTATATATATATATATTTATATATATATATATTTATATATATATATATTTATATATATATATATATATTTATATATATATATATATTATATATATATATATATATATATATATATATATATATATATATTTATATATACAGTATATATACACATATATATACACAGCGGTTAGCGTTCCCCGGTCACAGTCATAGGCTTGTGGGCCGTGGGTTCGAATCCTGGCGGGTTGAGGTGTTGAATGTATGTAGAAGTCCGCGTGCTTTATTGGGCTAATGAAATATATATGGATCCTCGTGTTTCGAAGCCGGATTTGGTAAAACGTTACTCTGACCACCTAAGTGGTGTGGGTGGTCCCCATTAGAGGTTAACGGCGCCATAAGCTCGTTGAACAGGCTTTGTGTGAAATATAACAAAGTCTAGGACTGCTTTTAGCATCCTGGTGGTCCAGCGGTTAGCGTTCCCCGGTCACAGTCATAGGCTTGTGGGCCGTGGGTTCGAATCCTGGCGGGTTGAGGTGTTGATTGTATGTAGAAGTCCGCGTGCTTTATTGGGCTAATGAAATATATATATATATATATATATATATATATAGAGAGAGAGAGAGAGCACATGATATGTCGTAATCTCATACATTGTCACATGATCAGAATGAGATTACTAATGATCTGAGGGAGGAGTAAGATCACAGGGTTTTTGCCTACATACAGACAGGAAGCTCTGCACCAGACGATACACCAGTAATCCTCGGACATTGGTGAGTCATTGTACTCAGTGACACAGCTGTATCTACCTTACTTTTTATGTGTGTCTGCCTGCTTAGTTCTCTCACGTCTCTCAGTCTCTACTCTTGTTCTCTTTATTTTTTTCTGTTTCTTGGTTTTTCTCCCTCTGTCCTTTTATTTTGTTTATTTTATTTATTTTATTCTATTTTATTCTATTTTATTTAAGATATTCCTCTTGCCTGATTATTTATATACTTGCACCATCCATAACCCTTAAAGCTTAAGCTAATAACAAACGACCCAGAGAATGTTGAGTCTTTCTTTCTCTCCTTACTCACAGCCCGTGTCCAACCATGCGGTAATAAACACACCCCGTTACAGTGGCGAGAATGGACACACACACACACACACACACCAAGGCATTTGACCTAGTCGACCACAATTTAATCATCAACTAAGCTATCGACTTCGGGTTTCGAAAAAGTCTTATACCATGGCTTACAGACTTCCTCAGTAACCGACGCCAAGCTGTACGCTTCCGAGGGGCTGTCTCCACCTTTCAGTCACTTACCTGTGGCGTCCCCCAAGGTACCAAGATGGGACCACTATGCTTCCATATGCTTATCGATGATGCCCTAAGAGAAACTCCTGTTCGCTGTAAATATGTCGACGACTCCACCATTGGGATCAGTGTCAACAATTCTGCTCCCGACTATGCCGCCCTTCAGGATTTATTGACCAGTCTCCAAAACTGGGTCACCAACAACCACGTCACCATCAACCACACCAAGACCATGGTTATGCATATCAACCTCTCCTCTGACGTTGTCACACCTCCTTCCATTAGTTTAGGTTCCAACACACTCCAAGTTGTAGGTTCCACTAAGCTCCTTGGCGTTACCATAGACAACAAACTAAATTGGAAACCACACGTCAGTGAAGTTGTCAAATCCTCCAGTTTCCGTCTTCACCTCCTCCGCCGACTCAAGTCCCTCGGAGTTCCTGTGCCCGTGCTCCTCAACATTTATACTTCCCAAATTTACCTATGCCTCCCCTATCTGGTCTTCCTCCCGAAATTCCACACAACGTAAACACCTAGAAAAAGTGCAAAAGAGGGCATGCAAGATTATTCCCTCCCCTTCTTACTCCACATCTCAAGAAGTGCTCAATATACTGACCCTCTCGGCTCTCTATGACCATCACCACGACCTCATCTGCAAATTTGGTGAGAAGCTTCTGCACCATCCTCGACACCGGCTCGTACTACCACCTGAGATCCCACGTCCGAGAATTGCTGTTCGACACTACAACCGCATCCAACCCATACGACCACATACTGATCGCTATAACAACAGCTCAATCCCAGCCATTGTAAAAAATTATCAACAACTCGTAGTTAACCAGTGTGTTGCTAAGCTGAAATGCCTTGTTAAAATGACCATTTCCCTCTTGTTATTATACATGTTGGGCTCAGAAATCGAAAGGCGACCACAACGAATTGTGGTTGTTTTCAAAATAACCAGAAAGCGAAATTTTGCGTTTGGATTTTACATTTACCTAACCAAACCCAACCCAATCCAATCTAACCTAACCTAACCTAACCTAACCTAACCTATAGAAAATACTCGCTTCTGGTTATTTTCCAAACAACCACATCGCATTGTGGTCGCTTTTCGGTTTCTGAGACGAACATATATATTATTATACAGTTTTTGTACCACTTATGTTATCTTGTTGCAGTTTCCGGTTACCTGTGGAAACACTAATTAGAGGTGAACTGGAAGCAACATTAATAAATGTTTATGGGTTAAGTTGTCAAACTCATATGGTCCTTTCTACATTTATTAAGAGTGTAAACTACTGCACAATAACTGGGATATCACCGTAATTAACGCTATGAGCTGTGAGCGTTAAAAATGAGCGAAGCTTGGGTCTACAGTATATTGACCTTGGGTATATCAAGCTTCTTAGAGCACACGTCTCAGTGGCTCAGAGACGGTAGTTGAACTGGCGATAACTCTGCCGTCACGGTGTGAGGGCACAGTGGGAATACACTGTCACTTGATCAGTTGATGACTACTCACGGTTCATAGGAAAGTTACCGTGGATGATGTAATTATATAAACCTAATGTATGTAACCCACATTTATATAATTATTGCTGTCTGTTAGACCGGGGCTAATACAACCTGTATATTATTTGTCAATCAAGGAAACCAATCCCTAAATATGTTGCTTTCATCATCTGTGTTTACTGTATATTTTCAGCCCTTTGGCTGCCATATTCTTTCAATAAACTGTTAATTATTATTATAAGACAGAACCTCCTGGGGCGGTGTTTCCTCCCCCTCCACTTCCTCCTAACTTACACACATTCTTGACAACATGATCCAATTAGCAGCTGCCGTTACTAGTGCAATGGTGGTGGATGTGGGAGGTAGTGGTGATGATGGTATGGTGGTAATGTTGGTGGGGGTGGATTTTAGGATTTGTGGTGGTGATGATGGTGGTAATGGTGGTGGGGGCTGTGCTTGTTTCTGCCGTTGGTAGTAGCTGCACTATTTTTTATTTGAGTAGTACGATTGTTTTTATCATACAATGCCTTTTACCTATTATGATTGGCAGTGACAGGAAAACAGAAGATAATATTAGAATCTTTTAAATTTTGACGAATAAAATGCCCAATGAACGGAATTAGACGAAAAAGATATTTTTTCATGTCTAAAGCCCCTCTGGTAAAAATGAAGGCTTACTTGAATATTAACCACGCTAACCAAAGCTAATCTAACTCCCCCAGGTAGCTTTAGGGTCGTTTATATATATATATATATATATATATATATATATATATATATATATATATATATATATATATATATATATATTCTTGAATGTGGTGATCTGGCACCACTGAGTGATCTGGCAATATTATAAAGGAGGTGAGGTAGTGATCTGGTAACACTTAAGACAGTTGGTGATATGGCAGCCGTGTTAAGAATTGGGTGGTGATCTAGCACCACTGTAAAGGAAGTGGAGATCTGGCAACACTGTCAAGAAGATGTTGATCGGGCACCACGCCCCATGACAGTTTTGTACAATGCCCTAGAGGTCGTCTGACAACCAGAATGACAAGTGATCACCACGGGCGGACATATGACTAATTTTTAAACACTTTTAAATGCAAACTACCGGCATAGCTCACCATTAGTGCCATCCAGAGGGAACCATCACCTCACATGTGAGAATTATAGTTATAAAAGAGGTAAGGAATACAATTGGATACACAGACACCTTCCGAATTATTCGCATAGCGAGACGAGTTACTGTGTGTGGGCTACAATGCAGTGTGTCAACATAGGTTGAACTAAGTCGTGTTTACTTATTATAAGGAGTCGGGACAAACTGAGGATAATGCGATTTATCTCTCTCTCTCTCTCTCTCTCTCTCTCTCTCTCTCTCTCTCTCTCTCTCTCTCTCTCTCCAGTTTCACGATTTATCTTACTATTATTCATACATAAACATCACATTTAATGTCGTTTAAACCAATTGGGTTCAATTTTTTCATTTTCAATTTAACCGTTGTGCTTTTTTTATGTATCATGGAGTCATCCAACCCAACCCAACCTTCTTAACTTTCGTGTCAAACATTTCCACATTCTTACCAAATCTTAAAGAAAAATGCTCTCAGACTCTTTCTTTCTCAGTATGTAAATCATATTACCTAAAAAAGGGCCTAGACCACACAAACTCTCCGTAACGGGAGGAGATAAAGAGATTTTTTCTGCTTCATCTCCCCGGCGTCTCCACGCTTCTCCACATTCCTAGGTGAAATATGAGCCCTTGTGGTGACCATTGTGTGTGCGTGTGTGGGTGGGTGGGTGGTGTAGTAGGTACTGTAGTGAGGTAGATGTGTGGTGTAGTAGGTGCTGTAGTGTGGCGGATATGTATGGTGTGGTAGGTACTGTAGTGTGGTAGATGTGTGATGTGGTAGGTATTGTAGCGTGGTAGATAATTATGTGGTGTGGTAGGTACTGTAGTGTGGTAGATGTGTGGTGTCTTAGGTATTGTAGCGTGGTAGATATGTGGTGTGGTAGGTACTGAGGTAGATATATGGTGTGGTTGATCGTGTATTGTGGCAGATATGTGGTGTGGTAGATCGTGTACTGTGGTAGATATGTGGTGTGTTGGATCGTGTACTGTGGTAGATATGTGGTGTGGCAGATCGTTTACTGGTAGATATGTGGTGTGGTAGATCGTGTACTGTGGTAGATATATGGTGTGGTAGATCGAAGTCTTTAAACTGCGAGGGGAACATATGAGCACAGGGGTGGAGGAGACTGCAGTGGGGGCGGGTAAACAAAGTGACAGGTTACAGAGAAATGGTGCTAGGAATGATGACAAAACTAAATTAGGCAGGGAGTTAAAACCTAAACGTGTCAAAGAGAGGATTCAGAACACGACAAACTTAAATGTCTACTACTCAAACAGTAAGAGTATGTGAAACAAAATGTATGAAATCAGGGCGTTGGTATGTACCGAAAAAATCGATATAATAGCATTCGCCGAAACATAGATAAACTTAGACTCACGTCAGTTACCTGTCGAATACCAAATTGCAGGTTACAAATTATTCCATACCGATAGGCAGTTAAGGAAAGGAGAGGGAGTAGCAATCTATGTCAGGGATAATCTGAAGTGTGAAATAAATAAGGAATTGGAGGTGTTAGGGGTTCTAACTACAGGAGCGAACATAAACACCTGTAGAGTTCTGTAGGTTCTATTCAACGGAAATATACCTCTCTCTGACCTCTCAGGCGACATGTGGTAAGTGGTACATTAGCAGCTTCCAGATGTCGCCAGGCACATTTCTCTAAGCATGTGGTGACATGAAACAGGGGCATTGCCAATGCCACATGCTACTGACTAGAGAAGTAATGTATAATATATATATATATATATATATATATATATATATATATATATATATATATATATATATATATATATATATATATGAGTACTTACATGGTATACATACAACATACCTAATATACATACATCTCCACCCCCCCCCCCTATACGCTCATAGCAAAGTCTTGAGCGGACCTTTTCCTGTGGATCCGTTCTGAGCGTCGAGGGGCTTGATCACTGGGGGGGGGGGGGGGTATGGGACTCGGCACTGGTGACGGGGTCAGCGGAAGGTGTTACCGGGCGGAGAAAAAGGGCGGTTCCTCCACCATACAAGACCACTGGGTAACTGCACCTGGTAGTCCCGTGACCTACCAAGACCCATGACTACGCCCACTTTGTCCCAACGTAGGGAGGTCGGGTCCAGGACACGGACTTGGGTGCCGACACTCAACCTGGGGAGAGGACGAACATGGTCGTTGTAGCGGGCGACGACGTCTTGAACACATTTGGCGGCTCGGCGATCACAATCCTCTGTCTTGGCCTGCCACTCCTTGGAGAAGGACTGAGGGTGAGCAGGGACACAAGAACGGAGGGGGCGTCCATACAAGACCTGGGCAGGGGAGCGTCCGGTGTAATTGGGTGTGTTGCGGAGCTCAAGGAGACCCCGGTCTAAGGCCTGGCAGTCAATATTCCCAGAAGGGGCCACTTTGAGGATGAGGTGCTTCAGGGATTTGACAGCAGCCTCAGCGTGGCCGTTGGACTGCGTGTAATGGGGCGGTGACAACACATGCCGGACTCCCCATCGGTCGAGGAACGCAGCAAAGTCCCTGCTTGTGAACTGGGGCCCTCTGTTGGTTCGCAGGCACGCAGGAACGCCCACGTAACGGAAGTAGTGGCGGAACTTGCTGATGGTGGCGACAGATGTCGTATCATTACCGCACTTGATAACAACCGGCCAACCAGAGAGACGGTCGACGATAACAAGGAAGGACTTTCCTGACACACAGAAAAAGTCGGCCGACACAGACTCAAGGGGGCGGGTGGGGTTGTCGTCACTCATGAAGGGTTCCTGCTACTGGCTGGGTTGCAGTACTTGGCAGGGCTTACACGCATGGACAGCATTGGAGATGTCGGGGTCGATACCAGGCCGGAGCACAGTCTGTCTTGCACGCCGTTTGGTGGCCTCGGCTCCACTGTGACTGTCATGGAGGCGAGCCAAGGCGTGGGGACGTGAAGCAGCAGGGACAACTACCGAAGGAGAGATGTCACTGGCCAGAGGTAGGGGTAGGGCGCCAGCAGGGTAGTTGCTGCTCCCTTCTTGCGCCCTGTTGGTGTATTTTACCTCGAGAATCGGTGTTGGCAAGTCCTGGGAGATGATGGCCAACTCTTGGCAATGTCTGTAGGACACCAAAGGAGTTGGGACACCATTATGCACGTCAATCCAGGCTTGACACGACCTGTTGCCAAAGGTGACATGTGCATAGAGTGAACCTTGGGCTGGGGCCATCTGTGAACCGTCTGCCGTGAACGGGGGTTCCTTGGGAGGCGGTCCTAGATCACTTGGAGAGAGCCCCAAGCATTGCAAATGCTGGGGACCGATGACCGTAGCCTCAGCGCCGGTGTCGGGCAGCATCTCGAAACAGGATGACGTACTGCCGTAGGTCACGATGACGCTGACGTGCTGGGGGACTTTGGTCCTGGGACACGAGGAGGAGTACACCTTCCTAATATGGGTCGGGCGTTGTCCAGGGTCGTCGTGCCTCTGATTTGACGACTGTGGGCGGCCCTCACTGGTGGAAGGGCGCTGCTGCTTCCGCTGACGCTGTCCCTTGGGTTTGCTGGTCGGGCAACACTTGTCGTAGTGGCCCAGACGACCACACACATTGCACTGGACGCGTTTGGCTGGGCACCGTACTGTCAGTGACCAGTGGCCTTTGCGGTCACAACTGTCGCAGGTAGACTCAGCAGGTGGACACACCTGTGTTCCGTGCTGCCTACCTGTTCAGCTGTTGCAAAGGGAGCCGGGTGTAGGCGTGGTGGGCGTAGCATGTGGGACATGGCCCATACGGCTGTAGGGGGAGCTAGGATGGCAGAGGTTGCACACCTGGCAGCCTTATAGGAGCGACATACTGTCAATACATCCTGAAGAGAGGAGGAAGAGTCGAGGGAGGTGAGGCGTTGGACAAGCTCCTCGTCCTTAACACCCATCAGGATCACCTGCTTCAACTGGGTCTCCTCACACTGCTGGTGATTACCGGGACATATGTCTATCTCTTCCGAGGCTCTCTTGAGTCGTACATGGAAATAGTCAAAAGTCTCGCCCTCCATCTGTCTACAGCTAAACGCTTCCCTCCTGCGGAGAGCTTCATTCCGCTGACCTTTGATGTGCCGTTCTAGAACATCCAGTACCTCCTCTACAGACAACGAAGACGTCGGGGGCACTTGCAACGTGTGTTCCAAGACGCGCTGTATTCCCAAAGACAGGCACATACGTAGCTGAATGAGTTGTTTAGGCTGTGGCAAGCTCTGGAGATCCACCGTCGCCGCCACTCACGAAAAGTCTGGAAAGTCTCATCAGCCTCCAAGGTGGGTGGGGGTTGGACAACCACTTTGGCAGAAGGTGTTGACGAGGTATCTGAGCCAGTCGATACCGGAGCAGTGGAAGGGCCAAAGGTTTGATTCGCAGTGAGGCTAGATATGAAAGCTGCAAACCGTTCATTATCTTCCAATCTCTTTTGGTGGTATCTGTTTATCTCGACTTCTCTCCTCTCTTCATCCTCAGCACGTCTTCTCGCTTCGTCCTCACGCCTTTCCTCCCTCATAAGCTTCATCAGAGCAATTATCTCTGAAGACAAGGTTGAGGGTCGAGGTGGAGGGCTACGGGATGTGGCTGGGGAGGGTGGAGCGTCGCGCACTGACTGATCATCCATCTCTGTAGAGCTGTCATCTGTCTGACTCATCCGGGCGCTAGGGACACCCCTGCTTGAGTCCCGGGGCATAATTACTTTATCTGTATATTGTATCTCAAATCAGTGTTGACCGGTCAGCCCGTCGTATCAACTGGATCTGAGACAACAAAATTAATTGAATACACAGATAAGTAACTTATATATATAAAATATATATAAAGAAATGACTGCAGTCAGTGTGTTCGTGCGTGTGTGCCCGTGGGCGGTAGGAGCGCGGGGGGAGCGAATATAAACACCTGTAGAGTTCTGTAGGTACTATTCAACGGAAATATACAAGGGTGCGCTTACAAGCACAGGTAGTCCTTACACTCATATATGGGTCAACTGACCTCTCTCTGACCTCTCAGGCGACATGTGGTAAGTGGTACACTAGCACCTTCCAGATGTCGCCAGGCACATTTATCTAAGCGTGTGGTGACATGAAACAGGGGCATTGCCACACACTACTTACTAGAGAAGTAATGTATATATATAGAGTACATACATGGTAAACATACAACATACATAATATACATACAGAAATAAAAACTGAACGGAATACAGAAACTATTTGGATAGAATTAATCGACGGTAGAGAAAAATTAATCACAGGAATAATATATAGACCTCCTAATCTTGACAGAGTTAATGAGCTACTTATTTGGGATGAAATGAGCCGGGCTTCCACACGTAGCAAAGTCTGCATTGCAGGACACTTAACTTCAGCCAATTATATTAGATCGACCTTACGGGTAACTGAGAATCAGAGGATTTTCTTGAAACAATCCAGGACTGTTTCCAAAGCCAACATAATAATATACTCGATTTAGTTACTGTCAAACAGAGAAAACCTCATTAGTAATGAGAACTTCAGGGCAGCAGCAATGAAAATTCCACTATTGTCCCGGATTTCAGGAGGGCAAACTTTGATAGTTTGAAGAGGCAGCTGAGAGAAGGGGCATTATGCTTGGGGGCGAAATATATGACCTCACACAATGTACCCACAGAGGGCAACCTCACCTTTCCTGGAGACCTGGCAGTTGAGGATGACCTGATCACGAGATCAAACAACAATGACACTAAATGGATAAATAATTATTTAAAGAATATTATTGGACAGACGAAGGCTATACGTAGGAGAATAAATCGTGGTGAAGTTTACTTCCGAGATTATTATAAGGTATTGGCCGGTAGGTTTAAGACCGTGATAAGAAAAGCAAAGAGTACTTATGAACTGTAGGTAGCACAGGAGGCGAAGTCAAATCCCAAGGGATTCCATCAAATGTATCAAACTAAAACACAAGAAAAGATTGGACCAATACAGTCAGATACCGGCGAGCTAACTAATAACGACGGAGAAATGAGCAATAATTTGAATAAATATTTTTCAACAGTTTTTACCACAGAAAATTTAAACATGATATCATAGGCACCGACTGTATACTGAGATAGTGAAGAAAAGAAATTAAGCGAGATTGTAGTGACTAGTAACGATGTTAGTAAGCAAATAGACAAACTAAAGCCTAATAAGTTACCAGGTCCCGATGAGATATTTGCCAGAGTATAAAAGGAATGTAAGGAAGTGCTTAGTATGCCCTTTGTATGTATATTATGTATGCTGGATTATATATCATGTATGTATATTATGTATGTGCTCCATTTATGTATTATTTATTCAGCCTAGCTAGCAGCGTGTGGCAATGTTATTACCATATCCCACACGCTTAATTAATGTGCCTGGCGACGTATGGAAGCTGCTAATGTATCACTTGCCATACGTCGCCTATAGCAGTTGACCGGGAGCCTAGTCAAGAGAGAGTGCTGCTCTCCTTTGTGTACATACTCTTATCCAGTAAACCGAACCTACAAAACTATACAGGTGTTTGTGTTCTCTCCTGTATATAGAACTTATTATTCAGAACCTAACATGGCGCAGTGCGTAGTCTTACTGGATAATTACGAGTGATAGTGCAAAGTTTGTAGAAAGCCGGCTAGGGTCCCCTCCCGTCTTGGGTCAAGCCTTGGGTCAACTCCCGCGCCATCTCTCCTCGAAGAATTTCAGCAACTTTGAGCAGTGTCAGTGACAGTGATTTTCTGTGAAGTGTTTAGTGCATTGTGTGTTCGTGCCATTCATGTGTGACCTTGTTCTAAACGATTCCCAAGGTATACGGCACGTTCTGGGCATTTGTAAGGAGTAAAGTTCAGTGCACCCGTCTCTGACCGCGTCCTGAGGGTAACTAGACTGACTGGGAGTCGCCGCGCCTCTCCCTCCACCCCCCCTCACAGCTGGGGCGAGACGCTTTGCCGGCCCGGGACACACACTCACACGTACTAACACTCGCTGACCGCGCGGCTTCCTTATATATATTTTATATATATAACCTACTTATCTGTGTATTTAATTAATTTTTTGTCTGAAATCTTGTTGATACGACGGGCTGACCGGTCAACACTGATTTAAGACATAGTACACAGAGGAAGTAGTTATGTCTCACGCCTTACGTAGCCGTGGACCCAGCGTCTGGATGACCCAGGCGGGTGATAGCCCCGCAGAGAAGGATGACCAGACCGGCCACGACGCTTCAGCCCCCACATCGCGCAGTCCCTCACCTCAATATTCAGCGTTGTCTCCAGAGATAATTGCTTTACTGAAGTTTATGAGAGATGAGAAACGCGAGGATGAAGCCCACAGACGTTTGGCGGATGAGCACAGAAGGCAAGCAGAGGCAGAACGAGACAACCAACGGAGATTGGAAGACAGTGAACGGTTTGAAGCCTTGATATCTCGCCTCACTGTTAACCAAGCCCCTGGCTCTAACACTGCCTCGGTACTGACTGGTTCAGATACCTCATCCATGCTTCCTTCACACCCCCCAGCCCCACCTAAAGCAGCAGCTCAAACGCCGCCCATCTTGAAGCCTGATGAGACTTTCCAGACTTTTCGTGAATGGCGGCGACGGTGGACTGACTACTCTACAATGGTGGATCTCCAGAGTTTGTCACAGCCTAAACAACTCATCCAGCTGCGCATGTGCCTGTCCTTGGAAATTCAGCGTGTCTTGGAACATACGTTGCACGTACCCCCAACCTCTTTGCTGTCTGTAGAGGAGGTACTGGACGTTCTACAACGGCACATCAAAGGACAGCAGAATGAAGCTCTGTGCAGGAGGGAATTGTTTAGCTGCAGACAGATGGAGGGTGAGTCTTTTGATGCCTTTTACGTGCGTCTTAAGAGAGCCTCGGAAGAGGTAGATATATGTCCAGGCCACCACCAGCAGTGCGAGGAGACCCAGTTGAGGCAGGTGATCCTGATGGGTGTTAAGGACGAGGAACTTGTCCAACGCCTCACCTCCCTCGACTCTTCCTCTTCTCTTAAGGATGTGTTGACGATATGTCGCTCCTATGAGGCTGCCAGGTGTGCCACCTCTGCCATCCGTGCTCCCCCCACAGCTGTACGCGCTGTGTCCCGGTACAAGAAGGACAAGAAGTCCGTTCCTACGCCTTCGCCCACCACGTCCACGCCTGGTTTATTTTGCAACAACTGTGGTAAGCAGCACGGAACACAGGTGTGTCCAGCTGCTCAGTCTACCTGCAACAGTTGTGACCGTAAGGGCCACTGGTCACTCACAGTACGGTGCCCAGCCAAACGCGTCCAGTGCAATGTGTGTGGTCGTCTGGGCCACTATGACAAGTGTTGCCCTTCCAACATACCCAAGGGACCGCGTCGGCGGAAGCTTCAGCCCCCCTCCACCAGAGAGGGCCGCCCACAGTCTTCCAATCAGAGGTACGACGACTCCTGACAACGCTCGAGCCACATTAGGAATGTGTGCTCCCCCCCGCGTCCCAGGACCAAAGTCCCCCAGTACATCAGCGTCATCGTGACCTACGGCGGTGTGTCATCCCGTCTTCAGATGTTGCCCGACACCGGCGCTGATGCTACAGTCATCGGTCCCCAGCACTTGCAATGCTTGGGGCTCTCTCCAAGTGATCTAGGACCGCCCCCCAAGGATCTCCGCTTTATGGCAGATGGTTCACAGATGACCCCGGCCCTGGGTTCACTCCAAGCACAAGTCACCTTTGGCAACAGGTCGTGTCAAGCCTGGATTGATGTGCATAACGGTGTCCAGACTCCTTTGCTGTCCTACAGACATTGTCAGGAGTTGGCCATCATCTCCCAGGACTTCCCCAAACCTATTCTTGAGGTAAAACACGCCAACAGGGTGCAAAAAGGGAGCAGCAACGACCCTGCTGCCGCCCTACCCCTGCCTCTTGCCAGTGACACCTCTCCTTCGGATGCTCGGAAGTACTTCCTGAAGGAATTCAGCGACGTTCTGGTGACCAAGTCCGCTGTGGAATCCAAGCCTCTCAAGAAGATGGCAGGCCCCCCCATGAGGATCCACCTGAGGGACGACGCGAAGCCATTCGCTATTTACACCCCTCGACTGGTTCCCCTGGCCTTCCGCGAGGCGGTCAAAAACGAGCTGGACTCCATGGTCGCCCAAGAAATTATTGTACCAACCAGCGATGACCCGTCTCCATGGTGTCACCCGATGGTTGTCGTCGCAAAACCTAAAGGTGGTGTTCGGATCACCACTGACCTTTCCAAGCTCAACAACCAGGTGTCTCGTCCTGCGCACCCTTCTCCCACGCCCTTTGCAGCCATACGCAGCGTGAACCCGAAGGCGCGCTTCTTCACGACGATGGACGCCCTGTGTGGATACTGGCAGATAGAGCTTGCCGAGGAAGACCGACCACTCACAACGTTCATCACCCCGCATGGACGTTACAGTTATTGCCGTGGCCCCATGGGATTCGCCGCTACAGGAGACGCTTTCTGTCTTCGAGGTGATATGGCTCTACAAGGTCTGGCAAACTGCGTGAAAGTGGTCGACGACATACTCGTGTACGACGAGGATTATATGGATCACCTCTGCCGTATCTACGAGGTACTCAACAGGTGCCGGAAGCACGGCATTACCCTAAATGCCGACAAGTTTGTTCTGGCCAGCTCTTCAGTTGACTTTTGTGGGTACACCCTCTCAGGGAATGGTATCGCAGCTGACCCGGAAAAGGTCCGCGCCATTACGGATTTTCCCACCCCTGCTAACCTGACCGACTTGAGGTCCTTCATCGGTCTCGTCAACCAGTTAGCAGAGTTTTCGTCGGACATCTCCGCAGCTGCTCAACCACTTCGCCCCCTGATGAGCCCCAAGAGGACATTCCTGTGGACCCCCGACCACGACAAGGCCTTCCAGCAAGTGAAACAGGCCCTGTCTCGTCCACCTGTCCTCGCCACGTTTAACCCAGCCTTGCCGACAGTTCTGCAGACGGATGCCTCACGCTTGTATGGCGTGGGATACGCCCTACTGCAGGATCATGGTGGAGGGCAGTTCCGGCTCGTCCAGTGTGGCTCGCGTTTCCTCTCTGACACTGAGACGCGCTACGCCACTATTGAGTTGGAGCTGTTGGCTGCGGTTTGGGCGATGTCCAAGTGCAGGTTTTACCTCATAGGCCTGCAATACTTTCACCTAGTGACCGACCATCGCCCGCTTGTCCCGATCCTCAACCACTACACGCTAGACGCTGTTGAGAACCCTCGCCTCCAGCGTCTGAAAGAGAAGCTCTCGGCGTACATCTTCACTGCAGTGTGGCGTGCTGGTAAGGAGCTCTGCATCCCTGATGCCTTATCCCGCTCTCCTGTCAGCCGCCCTACTCCAGAAGACCATGTACTCGACGCCGACCTCGCTCTTTCCGTCAGGACTGTGGTCACTCTCCATGCCGTCCAATCCCTTCGTTCGGACCTGTCACCAGATGACGACAAGGCAATGGAGGACCTTCGAACAGCGGCCCGAGATGACCCTTCCTATGTCCGACTCGTCGAGTGTGTGAGGAATGGATTTCCTAGCAACCGCTACGATCTTCACAACACCCTGCTCCCGTATTGGAAACTCCGCGATGAACTCTACTGCGACGGAGACCTTGTTCTGTACGGAGCACGTGTAGTTGTCCCTGCTGCATCACGTCCCCACGCCTTGGCCCGCCTTCACGACAGTCACCGTGGAGCTGAGGCCACCAAACGACGTGCACGACAGACTGTGTTCTGGCCCGGCATCAACTCCGACATCTCCAATGTTGTCCGTGCGTGTGAGCCCTGCCAAGTATTACAACCCAGCCAGCAGCAGGAACCCTTTATGAGTGACGACAACCCCACCCGCCCCTTTGAGTCTGTGTCGGCCGACTTTTTCTGTGTGTCAGGAAAGTCCTTCCTCGTTATCGTCGACCGTCTCTCTGGTTGGCCGGTTGTCATCAAGTGCGGTAATGACACGACGTCTGCCGCCACCATCAGCAAGTTCCGCCACTACTTCCGTGACGTGGGCGTTCCTGTACGCCTGCGAACCGACGGAGGGCCTCAGTTCACAAGCCGGGACTTTGCTGCGTTCCTTGACCGATGGGGAGTCCGGCATGTGTTGTCATCGCCCCATTACCCGCAGTCCAACGGCCACGCTGAGGCTGCTGTCAAATCCCTGAAGCACCTCATCCTTAAGGTGGCCCCTTCTGGGAACATTGACTGCGAGGCCTTCGACAGGGGTCTTCTTGAACTCCGCAACACACCTAACTACACCGGACGCTCCCCTGCCCAGGTTTTGTATGGACGCCCCCTTCGTTCTTGTGTCCCTGCTCACCCTCAATCCTTCTCCAAGGAGTGGCAGGCCAAGACAGAGGATTGTGATCGCCGAGCCGCCGAACGTGTTCAGGACGTCGTCGCCCGCTACAATGACCACGCCCGTTCTCTCCCCAGGTTGAGTGTCGGCACCCAAGTCCGTGTTCAGGACCCGACCTCCCTACGTTGGGACAAAGTAGGCGTAGTCATGGGTCTCGGCAGGTCACGGGACTACCAGGTGCGGTTACCCAGTGGTCGTGTGTGGTGGAGGAACCGCCGTTTTCTCCGACCCGTAACAATGCCTTCTGCTGGCCCCGCCACCAGTGTTGAGTCCCATACCCTTCCCAGTGATGAAGTCCCTCGACGCTCAGAACGGATCCAAAAGAAAAGGTCCGCTCAAGACTTTGCTATGAGCGTAGAGGGGAGGGAGGTGTATGTATATTATGTATGCTGGATTATATATCATGTATGTATATTATGTATGTGCTCCATTTATGTATTATTTATTCAGCCTAGCTAGCAGCGTGTGGCAATGTTATTACCATATCCCACACGCTTAATTAATGTGCCTGGCGACGTATGGAAGCTGCTAATGTATCACTTGCCATACGTCGCCTATAGCAGTTGACCGGGAGCCTAGTCAAGAGAGAGTGCTGCTCTCCTTTGTGTACATACTCTTATCCAGTAAACCGAACCTACAAAACTATACAGGTGTTTGTGTTCTCTCCTGTATATAGAACTTATTATTCAGAACCTAACACCCTTAGCCAAGTTTTTTGACAAGTCCTTAAAAACGGGTGTAGTACCAGAATCCTAGAGGATAGCTACTGTAATACCGATTTTCACTATCCTCTAACTACCGCCCAATCAGTTTAACATCAATTGTAGGCAAATTACTGGAAGCAATCATTTCAAACTCTATTCGAAATCACCTGGAGAAGCACAAGTTATGATGCCCAACCTGTTTTCGAATCAGTGGACGAGGGGCACAATTATGATGTGGTATATCTCGACTTTAGCAAAGCCTTCGACAGAGTCCCCCACGAAAGACTAATAATAAAAGTAGAGGCTCATGGCATTAAAGGAGATATTCTAAAATGGATTAGGCGTGGTTACAGGACAGGAAACAGAGAGTGAGCATTAACGGCACTAAATCCGATTGGAGCAACGTCACTAGCGGAGTACCCCAAGCCTCAGTACTTGGACCATTATTATTTATTATATACATAAACGACATAGATATCGGCGTAGACAGCACCATAAGTAAATTTGCTGATGACACTAAAATAGGGCGTGTAATTAAATCTAACGAGGACTCCGAGGACTCAGCAAAACTACAGGAAGATCTAAAAAAAAAAATCGAATGGTCTGAAAAATGGCAGATGGAATTCAATGTGGGCAAATGTAAAGTACTCAGTTTAGGAGATGTAAACAGGGAAACCAGATACCAGATGAACAGCGATGTTGTAGAGAAATCCGACTGCGAGAAAGATTTAGGAGTTATGGTAAGTAGGAATCTTAAGCCAAGTTAACAATGTGTATTTGCTCGGAACAAGGCTAATAAAGTACTTGGATTCATACAAAGGAGTGTTAGTTACAAGATTAGCGAGGTCCTCCGAAAACTGTATCTTGTGCATGTGAGACCTTACTTGGTTACGCAGTTCAAGGCTAATCCCGGGCATTAGGAACCTTGAGTACAGAGACAGGTTAAAGCAGTCTTTCTCAAACTGGGGGCTGTGGCCCCCAAGGGGGTCACAGGAATATTTTAGGGGGGCCATGGCAGGCTAGTGTAGGTAGTATATGTCTGGAGAAAATGTGGAAACTCTGATTCAACTTTTTTTTGTAACTTTGCCTTCTTAGGGGAGAATTTTTTTTTTTGTCATTGTGTGTAATCATAATACCCAGATGGTACAGTTTTGATATTTACATAGTATGGTGCAGCAGCTAGTTGATCATTTCCAACGGATTCGCTCAGATTGCACGATTCTAGTTCCTGTTCAGATGAATTTCTTGATCTCAGAACGATTCTGCTGCCAGAGACCTCGATGAAGAAAAATCTCAGTCAGTATTCTGGTGCTCAATGTACCATTAACATATACAAAAGTTAGTGAGATCGCACTTCGAGTCCTCTTGCCATTTTCTACTACTTATTTATGTGAATCTGGTTTCTCCACCTTCTTCAAATAGAGAATAAAAGCTGAAACCGGTTACATGTGGACCCCAGACATGAGATGTGCTTTATCAGCGACTCAACCTCGAATCAGTCGACTGACTGAAAGGACACAATGTCATCCATCCCATTGAACTGCAACAAAATATGCATTCTGTTTGATGATTGAAAACATTAAAATAAAGGAAGAGAACCAAAACAGTTTATTTTCATCATTATTTGTGAGGGGCTTGGGAGAGAACTGAAGGGGGGCCACGAGGATGTTGAGAGTTCCTCTTGGGGGGAATGAAGTGAAAAGGTTTGAGAAACACTGAGTTAAAACATCTTAATTTGCACTCCCGCGAGAGGCATACAGTGAGGGGCGATATGATAGAGGTGTATAAATGGAAGTCAGGGCCAAACAAAGGGGACATTACAAAGGTACTCAAACTATCCAACCAGTAGCGAACTCGTAACAATGGTTTTAAATTAGACAAATTTAGATTTAGGCGCGAAAAAGGTAAACATTGGTTTGGAAATAGAGTAGTGGACGAGTGGAACAAGTTACTAAATATCATCATTAACTTGGATATGCTGGATAGCTTCAAACATAGGTTGGATGGATATATGAGCAAAAGGGATTGAGTGTAGATGGGACTGCCCAGTTTGGGCCAATAGTCCCGTTGCAGTTTCCTCCATTCTTATGTTCTTATGTGTACTGTGGTAGGTATTTGGTGTGGTAGATCATGTACTGTGGAGAAGGACGTGCCCCTAAGTGCTTGTGTTAGTGACCATAGGAAATGGCCGCTGTGGATCATTGTGCTGTGCGGGAAGAGGGACGGTGTAAGAGGAAAGACGACCCCCTGGCTAATGTGTTAAGTCAGCTGGAGCAGTTGAGGAGAGAGATAGACGTTTTAAAGGGGGAGAACGAAGTCCTCAGGACTGAACTCCTTCAGAACAACTGCGAAGGAGGAGCAGGGGTGCAGAGTGATTGTCTCCAAGGGGACTAGGGTCAGACTCGGGAAAGCTGACCAGGGTGTGGAGTGCAGTAACCCCTACCAAGTGTTGGAGGAAGCTGGCGAGGAAGAGAAGAGGCAGGACGAGGAAGAGAAGAGGCAGGACGGTGTGGTGCCAGGAGAGAAAAGGGCAGTTGTTCGAACCCTACCCAGTCGTAAGGTCGTAGTAGTCGGGGATAGCCAGGTGAGGTTCTTAGATAGGACTTTTTGTGCAAGAGATAGGTAACGTAGGACTAGGGTGTGTTTTCCTGGGGCTGGGATAGAGCATGTAGCTGAGAGGATAGATAGGGTTTTGTCAGGGGAGGGTACCAAGCCAGTAGCGTAAGAGGTAACGACTTAGGAAAGGTTGGTAGTAAGGAACTTTTCAAAAGGTATAGGGAGGTGCTAGGGAAGGTTAGAGATGGGGAGGGATCCCGATAGTATGTGGTGTCTTGCCTAGAAGAGGAGTTGGCAGTGAATGGCTGTTCAGGGCAATTGCTATAAATTGCAGATTAAAAAACATTGTGCAAGCCATGGTTGGGTGTTCATAGATAACTGGCAACTATTCTTTCGAGTTGAAATTGCCACCTTTGTATATCAGTTGTGGGTGATCGTCAATCATTTCACTGTACTGTTGGTGGGAGGATGTTGATAAATCCAGATGGGGAGGGGGAGATGGGGAAGGGTAAGGGCCTGACAAACCACGCTGGCAGCTGTCTCATTGGTCAAGAGACCACGGGCAGCGCCGACTTCACACATCCTTACCCTATGAAGGCTGAAGGAAGTTTGTGTATTTAATAATAATAATTATAATTATAATTATAATTATAATAATAATAATAATAATAATAATAAATAATTAACGATTTATTGAAAAAGTTCGGCAGTCCGAAGGCTGAAAATATACATTGGACATAAATGACTTATTACATACAAAGGCATAGAGGGGGGGGGGGAGGTGCTTAATAACAACTTTCATTAGAGAAAAGAAAAGGAACATACAGTGAACATACAGATTAATGTTTACAGTGGTGGTTACGTCGGTCACATGCGCTGACGCATTGAACAGCAAACACGTAGTGTAGTAATTCCCCCACACATGGTGTTATGAGGGCCTGTCGTTGTGTAGTAATTCCCCCACACATGGTGTTATGAGGGCCTGTCGTTGTGAGTAATTCCCTCGCAGATGGTGTTACGAGGGACTTCACGTGGTGAAATAATTCCCTCACAGATGGTGTTATGGGGGACCTCACGTGGTGGAATAATTCCCTCACAGATGGTATTGTGAGGAACCTTACATGATGCTGTAGCAGCTCATTCACTACGTAGTGTAATTGCGTCATGGGAACACCACATGGCCTGGTGTCATCGGACCTCACTCAAGTGGTGTACAGTCAGGTGCAGTCCCAGGTCTCCCTATCACGTACGGATTAACACATCCCTGCTTGTTGTTGGGTCTCATGGGCAGTTATCACTGGGTACCTGGGATCTCACAGTGGGAACATAAGAACATAAGAAAATAAGGAGTCTGCAATAGGCCGGTTGGCCTGTGCATGGCACCTCCTGTCGAGAGTTACTACCACTCTCTATCAACCATGAATCTATCTAGCCTCCTTTTAAAACTTTCCAGCGTCCCAGCACTTACTACAAAGTTGCTAAGCTTGTTCCACTCGTCCACTACCCAATTTATGAACCAGTTCCTTCCTATCTCCCTCCTAAACCTAAACTTATCCAACTTAAATCCGTTACTACGAGTCCTATCCTGCTCGGATATTATAAGAACTTTATCTATATCACCTTTATTGATTCCTTTCACCCACTTAAATACTTCTATCATATCTCCCCACACTCTTCGTCTTTCTAGGGAATGCAAGTTTAGTTTCTTTAATCTATCTTTGCTGCACCGACTCCAGTGAATTGATATCCATTCTATAATAAGAGCACCAGAACTGAACCGCATAATCGAGGTGCGGCCTGACTAGCACAAGATTTAGTTGCAATAAGACCTCTGCACTCTTATTACTTACACTTCTAGATATAAAACCTAATACTCTGTTTGCCTTATTTCGAACATTAACGCACTGTTTTCTAGGCCGTAGGTCTGGGCTTACAAGTACCCCTAAGTGTCATTCACAAGTCGACTTCTCTAGGTTGATGTTGTTAAGGCTGTATACATTGACAGTATTTGCTCTTCCAATATTAAGTACGCTGCACTTGCTGGTGTTGAATTTCATTTGCCATTTTTCTGACCACTCCTACGGTTTATTTAAATCCTCCTGTAGTGCATTTGCATCCTGCCCTGAATTAATCTGCCGCCCTATTTTGGAGTCATCCGCAAACTTGCTTATGTCACTGCTGATCCCATTATCTAGATCGTTTATGTAGATTATGAACAAGAGTGGGCCCAGTACTGACCCCTGGGGGAACCCCACTCGTTACACAACCCCACTTAGATTTAACACCATCTACGCTGACCCTCTGTGTTCTATCGGTGAGCCGTTATTTTATCCAACTTAAGACTTTCCCCTCGATACCATGAGCTTTAACTTTTCTCAGAAGCCTCTGATGCTGTACTCTGTCAAATGATTGGCTAAAGTCTAAGTTAATAACATCATAATTTTCGTCATTATCTACTACCTCGAAGACTTTCCTAAAAAACGTCAGCAGATTTGTTAGACAAGATTTTCCCTTTGTAAACCCATGTTGAGAGTCTTAGATTAATTCGCTTTTCTATAAATGTGATCGGATGCTATTTGCTATAATTGATTCAAGAAATTTCCCCACTACTGACTTCAAAGTAATCGGCCGGTAATTTGATGCTGATGCTCTGTCTCCCTTTTTGAATATGGGTACTACATTTGCCTGTTTACACAAGTCTAGCACAACTCCCGTGTCTAATGATTTTGTAAATAAATTTATGAGGGGTCCACTAATCTGTTCCTTACAATCTTTCAAAACTCGAGGGAAATTTTCATCCGGCCCTGAGGATTTATCTTTTTAATTTATTTATCTTCTTAAGAACATCCTCTTTTCTGATATTGATATTCTTTAATTTCTCTTCTTCATTTCCCCTAAATATTAGTTCCACCTCTGGAATTTCCTCGTGAATTTCTTCTGGGAAAACTGGTAAAAAGTAGCTGTTTAATGCTTTGCTTATTTCCTCACTGTCATCGATCACTTCCCCGCTCCCTGACTTTAAAGGCCCAACTTTGTCCTTGACCTTTGTCCTATATACTTGGAAAAATTCCTTGGGATTCGCCTTGGATTCTCTTGCTATCCTGATTTTGCAGTAACCTCTTGGCCTTCCTTACATTTTCTTAACATTCCTAGATGGTTCATTATACCTATTTATGAGCTGCTCCTCCCCTCCCCTCCCCTCCCCTCCCTAAATGTCCCCCTAGCCACTTCCCGTCACCACACACGCCGTCACTCAGTACACCCCCACCGTCACCACATACGCATTCATTCAGTCTCCCTCACCTCTTACCATCACCACACATCCCTTCACTCAGTCTCCCTTGCCGTCACCACACATGTCCTAACTCAGTCCCCCTTCTATGTTTGTCTTTGATACCCCCAAAATGTTCTACACTACTGAGGGTATACGCATACACTTGTTATCTTAAAAATAGGTTCTTATTCTCGTACGGGAGATATACAGAGGAACTAATAGACAGTCAGCTTCCACACCATGAGGACTAGCGATCTCAACTCTCTGTATCACTCCACGCTGGTATGTACAGATGCCAGCGTTCACAAGCTGAATACATAATATGTAAATATGATAATTCACAAACATAACATGGTGCATAATAAATGGAAATATTACATAGGATTAATACATGTTCTTTAATACTTTACTATACACAATTAATAGAGTAATATAAGAATACACAGCTTAAGGTACTACTTCGTGTCCATATTATACACCTCCCTCCCCCCTATACGCTCATAGTTTCATCTTGAGCGGACCTTTTGTTTCTGAGTCGTTTGGACCTGCGGAGTACTGGGGCAGAAACACAAGGTGGGGATGGATTTACTGTAAAGACATCAGCATTCGGGGACTCTACTGGGGAAGGGTCAACACTAGGCAGCTCCACAGGTCGGAGGAAACGACCGTTCTTCCACCATACTCTACCACTAGGAAGACGCACTTGGTAGTCCCTGGACCGGCCAATACCCATGACAACCCCAACCTTGTCCCAGCGGTAAGATACCGGATCTTGAATCCTGATCTGCTGGTCGATACTCAACCTGGGAAGGGGGCGGGCATGACAGTCGTACCGAGCAGCGACATCTGCGGCTCGTTCTGCTGCACGGCGGTCACATTCTTCAGTCTTGGCTTGCCATTATTGAGAAAAAGACTTCGGGTGGGCAGGAACACAAAACCTGAGATGATGTCCATATAGAACCTGGGCTGGGGAGCATCCGGTGAAGTTCTGGGTGTTGCGTAACTCTAACAAACCTCGATCGAAATCCTCGCAGTCGATATTTCCTGAGGGTGACACCTTAAGGATCAGATGCTTAACAGTCTTGACTGCGGCTTCAGCGTATCCATTCGCCTGGGGGTAGTGGGGCGAGGTCACGACATGACGGACTCCCCAACGGTCCATGAAGTCCCGGAACTCGTGGCTGGTGAACTGGGGTCCTCCATCAGTCCTGAGGCGGAGGGGAACACCAACTTCTCTGAAGTAATGTCTGAAATTCCGGATGGTAGCAGTAGCCGTTGTATCACTACCACAGGGGACGACAACAGGCCATCCAGACAATCGGTCGGCAATGACGAGGAAGGACTTCCCTGCCACTGCAAAGAAGTCGGCCGACACAGACTCGAAGGGTCTTGAAGGGTTATCGTCTCGCATTAAAGGTTCCTGTTGCTGGCTGGGTTGCAGAATCTGGCACGGCTCACAGGCACGGACGGTACTTGCAATGTCCGCGTCGACTCCGGGCCAAAATACAGTCTGCTTTGCCTGTCGCTTGGTGGCCTCCACTCCTCGATGGCTGTCGTGAAGGCGGGTCAAGGTACGGCGGCGTAGGGCAGCAGGAATGACTACTCGTGGACCATACAAGACGAGGTCTCCGTCACAATAGAGGTCCTCGCGTATCTTCCAGTACGGGAGTAGCGATTCATGAAGGTCGTATCGGTTAGATGGAAATCCCTGGGACCCATAGTCGACGAGCCGGATATAGGAAGGGTCGGCCCGGGCTGCGGTACGGAGATCTTCAAGGGTCTTGTCTGCATCCGGTGCTGTAGACTCTTCTGATGTGAAGACGGCCTTCAATGAAACTACTGACTTGAGGGATGCTGCAGCTGTAGAACACAACATCTCGTCCTCTGGGGTGGGGCGACTGACAGGGGCGCGGGACAGAGCATCCGGGATGTACAGCAGCTTACCCGCACGCCACATAGCCGTGAAGAGATAAGGCGAGAGCTTCCCTTTCAAACGTTGAAGGCGAGGATTCTCTACTGCATCCAAAGAGTAGTGATTGATGATCCGTGAAGAGGGTGAAGTGCTGAAGTCCTATCAGGTAGAAGCGGCACTTCGCCATCGCCCAGACAACAGCCAACATCTCCAGCTCAATCGTGGCATATCGGGTCTCGGCGTCCGTCAGGAACCGGGATCCACACTGAATTAAGCGGAGTTGTCCATCGCCATGGTCCTGCAGAAGGGCGTAATCAACGCCGTAGAGTCTGGAGGCGTCAGTCTGGAGGACGGTGGGTAGGGCTGGGTCGTAACAGGCGAGGACAGGTGGACTTTAGAGGGCCTGCTTGACTCGCTGGAAGGCCTCTTGATGATCTGGGGTCCACAGGAATGTCCTCTTGGGGCTCAGCAGGGGGCGTAACGGCTGGACTGCAGCGGAGATGTCAGGTGAAAATTCAGCCAGCTGATTGACCAGACCCAAAAAAGAACGGAGGTCTGTCAGGTTGGCAGGGGTTGGAAAATCCTTGATTCCACTTAATTTCTCCGGGTCAGCTGCAATCCCTGATGCTGAGAGAGTGTACCCACAGAAGTTCACTGATGGTGCGGCGACTACAAACTTGTCAGCGTTGAGGGTTATCCCGTACTTTCGACATCTGGTGAGAACTTCATATATTCGGGAGAGGTGGACAGTAGTCTTCGTCATGGAGTAAAATATCATCAACCACCTTGACACAATTCGTGACTCCTTGAAGGGCCGCGTCACCACGTTGACAGAATGCATCGCCCGTAGCGGCAAATCCCATGGGGCCTCTGCAATACTGATATCTTCCATATGGTGTGATGAATGTAGTCAAATGCTGGTCTTCTTCGGCCAACTCGATCTGCCAATAACCACATAAGGCGTCCATCGTTGTAAAAAACTTCGCCTTAGGGTCCACATTTCGAACAGCTGCGAAGGGTGTGGGTGAAGGGTGGGCTGGACGGGAAACTTGCTGGTTAAGTTTTGACAGATCGGTGGTGATCTGTACTCCACCACAAGGTTTGGCGATGGGGACGAGAGGGTGGCACCAAGGTGAAGGTTCATCTCCGGTCGGCTTGATGATTCCCTGAACAACCATGGAGTCAAGCTCTTCTCTAACTAGCTCCTTGTAGGCGTGAGGAATCAAACGAGGGGTGTGGATGGCAAAAGGTGTGGCTCCATCCTTAAGATGAATCTTCATATGGTGGACCCACCATCGGCTTGAGTGGTGTGGATCCTAAAGATTTCTTCATAACCAACACGTCAGCAAACTCCTTGAGAAGGTAAGCTCTTGCATCAGAAGGGGACGTGTTAGTAGAGATAGGGAGTTCCTTCAACCTGCTGACATGGGTGACCTTTAAAATAGGTTTGGGGAATTCCTTGGAAATAATGGGCAACTCTTGACAATGGCCATATGATAAAAGAGGAGTCGGGATCCCATCATGAACATCAATCCGGGCTGAGCAAGACTGCTTACCAAAGGTAAGAGTAGCCCAGAAAGTTCCCAAAGCTGGAGCCATCTTGGAACCATCAGCTGTCAGTTTCGTTGTCTGAGGAGGGGGCTGTAGGTTGCTCCGGGGTATTCCCAAACTTGCTAAGTGTTGTGGACCAATTACTGAGACATCAGCACCGGTGCCAGGTAACATCTGAAGACTGGATGACAAGTTACCGTGAGAAATGACGACACTGATGTGCTGGGGCGTCGTGTCTGTGGAACAATGTACACGACGGCAGGAACGACTGGACACAGCGTCTTGATGCTTGCCAGAAGGAGGGGGCGCGCCAGCACTACCTGAGGATGACTTCTTGGATCCTTGGTGGTGTCCTTTCTGTGTCTTCTTACGACAACATTTGTCATAATGGCCCACACGACCACAAGGTCTGCACTGAACTTTGCTAGCAGGGCACTTGACTGTGTAAGCCCAGTGACCCTGGCGGTCGCAACTTCTGCACACGCTTTGAGCAGCTGGGCACTGGGAGGCATCATGCTGTCTCACGCAGCTGTTACACAAAGCTGCTGCTGAAGGTGTAGCTGGAGGGTGAGGGGTTGGGTTACCTTGATGCTTTTTACCCTTTCTGTAGGAAGACACCGACCTCACCTGGTCAGGTTGTGAACGTAAAGCTGAAGTCGCACACCTGGCGGCCTCGTACGCTCGACATTTTGTAACAACATCTTGAAGGGAGGAAGTGGGGTCAAGTGAAATGAGACGCTGAACTAGCTCTTCATCTCGAATACCCGTTAAAATAATTGTCTTGAGTTGTGTTTCTTCACAGACTTGAGAATTTCCAGGACAAACATCAACTTCCTCTGAACATCTTTTCAGCCTTACAAAAAATACATCAAAAGATTCTCCATCAAGCTGCTTACATTGGAGGAGTTCTCTTCTTCTAAGTGCTTCGTTGCGCTGTCCCTTAACATGTTCCTGTAACTTGTCGAGCACGACCTCTACAGTCAGAGTGGTCGTAGGAGGCACTTGAAGTGTGTGCTCGAGAGTGCGTTGTGTCTCTAAGGACAAGCACATACGAAGCTGTATCATCTGTTTAGGCTGTGGTAAACTTGACAGGTCAACCATTGTTGCATAGTCTTGCCAACGTCGACGCCATTCCCGAAATATCCTACAAGAAGCGTCAGACTTCAGAAAGGGAGGCGTTTGTGCTGCAGCCTTTTGAGGAATTGTTGAACTGACTCTGGGAAATGAGGTACCAGTACCTCTAGTCGTCTCAGCATTAGTAGTAGAAGAAAAATCTTGTACAGTAGATCGTTGTGGGGAGGCTAACAGGGAAATCAAGGCTTCAAATCTGGCTTGATCCTCTCTTCTTGTCAGGTCATCCTCACTTCTACGTATATCTTCTAGTTCTCTGCGTCTTTGTTCATCTTCGTGGCGTCGTCTTTCAGACTCTCTGTACCGAATTTCTTCCTCTTCTCTCCTTGCAACATAGTCCTGGCGTCGAGAAGTTTCCATCCACTTAATCAGTTGAAGGAGATCTGTGGACGGAGGCACCGCAGGAGAGCTTGCTCGCGACGAACGAGGAGATTCTGTGGGTGATTGGGCGTTGTCACTGTGGGGAGTGTGGGGCCTGAGTGTGGGTGGGGAGAGGTCTCCAAAACTTAAACTCATAACCCCATCGTCCAGGGTATCATTTTGATCCCTGTGAGACATGCTGACAGCTTCTGTACTCTATCTGTGCAAGAGACCGGGTCAACCCCTCGTAATCTATGCACAGAATTACAGAAGTCTAAAGTAATACACAAGAATTTAATATAAAGTGGGCCTGTGAGTGCGTGTGTGTGTGTATGACTCGTTGCCAGGAGGCTTGGCGCGCTGCCAGACGTAGAGGCAGCTGGGCGCAAGTCGCAACCGAACCGAAGTTGTCTTAATGCGCCCTGCTCAGTTACCCAATGACCATAGGCGGGAGGGGATGTACTGCTGGGCCGCTCCCTCAGTCATCTGACTGCAGTTTGCACAGACAGTTCTGATTAAAATACACAGCACAGCATTTCACAGAACACTTCACTTCACAGCACAGAACTGTACACAGCATAGCACTTCACAACACTGTAAGTCCTGAGGCTTGTAGTCTGACTGTAAATCCTTGGCGAAGCTGAAGACGAGACACCATTAACACAGTCCGGCGGGAAAGCTAAGTTCACTCTGAATCTCACTGAGAAATCTCACTGCGCCATCTATGTTTCTCTTTGATACCCCCAAAATGTTCTACACTACTGAGGGTATACGCAAACACTTGTTATCTTGAAAATAGGTTCTCATTCTCGTACGGGAGATATACAGAGGAACTAATAGACAGTCGGCCTCCACACCATAAGGACTAGCGATCTCAACTCTTTGTATCACTCCGCGCTGGCATGTACAGATGCCAGCATTCACAAGCTGAATACATAATATGTAAATATGATAATTCACATACATAACATGGTGCATAATAAATGGAAATATTACCTAGAATTAATACATGTTCTGTAATACTTTACTATACACAATTAATAGAGTAATATAAGAATACACAGCTTAAGTTACTACTTCGTGTCCTTATTATACACCCCTCACCGGCACCACACACGCCCTCATGCAGACCTCCCTCACACTCACCACACACGCCCTCACTCCATCCCCCCTCACCGTCACCCCACACCCCCTCACTCAGACCCCTTCACCAATCACCGTCACCACACACGCCCTGATACACATTCTCCCTCAACGTCACCACACACGACCTCACTCAGTCCTCCTCACCACTTTCCGTCATCACACAGACTTTCACTCAGTCCTCCTCACCACTCATCGTCACCACACATGCCTTTATGCAGTCTCAATCACTGTCACTACACACGCTCTCACTCAGTCCCCCCTCACCGTCACCGAATACACCCTCACTCAGTCCCCCTCACCACTAATGGTCACCACACACGCCCTCACTCGGTCCCTCTCACCACTCACCGTCACCATACATGCCTTTACCTAATCCCCCTCACCGTCACCACGCGCGCCTTTACTCAGTCCCCCTTACTATCACCACACATGCCTTCATTCAGTCCCCTCACATTTCACCACACATGTCCTTAATCAGTCCCATTCACCGTTACCACACACGCCCTCATTCAGTCCCTTTCATCGTCACCGGATACGCCCTCACTCAGTCCCCTCCACCACTCATGGTCACCACACACGACCTCAATCAGTCTCCTCACCACTGACCGTCACCAAACACACCCTTACTCATTCCCCTTTACCGTCACCACACACGCCCTCACTCAGTCCCCATAACCGTCACCACACACACGACCTCACTCAGTCCTCCGCACAAATTACCGTCACCACACACGACCTCACTCAGTCCCCTCACCACTCACCGTCATCACACACGCCCTTACTCAGTCCCCCTCACCGTCATCAAACACGCCGTCATTCAGTCCCTCTCACCACTTACCGTCATCACACACGCCTTCACTCAGTCCTCATCACTCACCGTCACCACACACGACCTCACTCAGTCCCTCTCACCACTTACCGTCATCACACACGCCCTCACTCAGTCCCCCTCACCGTGACCACAAGCGTCTCACTCTGTCCCCCTTACCACTCACCGTCACCACACACCCCCTCACCTCACCCAGTACCCCTCACCACTTACCCTCACCACTCACCGTTATCACACATGACCTCACTCAGTCCCCCTCACCACTCACCATCACCACTCACGCACTCACTCTATCTTCCTCCCCACTCACCGTCACCACACACGCCCTCTCCACTCGCCGTCATCACTCATGCCCCCATCATCCCAGCATGTTTGTACTCACAGTGTTCTCAACAATAACGTTACAAGGACTGGTAACAGATTGAAAGTGACGTAACACAAACGTCAATGAGGTGTGCTTTACGCAGTGTTAAGTGAGCGACTGCCGTGGTGTGTATTATGTGTAGTCTTTTGTTTTTCTCCTGTGTTCTTAAGTTTACTGCAAGATTCCTTGTCACGCAAAAACCTATATATATATTTTTTTTGAAGATGATAATAATAATTAAATTTATAATAATATTATTAAATCTGATAAGTAAAATTAGGTGGATTTTACTGTGTTGTAGTGTGCGCTGACCTGGCCACCAAGAATTTCAGTCCGTGAAATAAAGTAACTTGAGAACAAAAGAATGAAGGAAACTGCCGTAGGCCTATTGGACTCTGCGAGGCAGCCCTGTTTACACCCAGCCAATATCACTTTCATACATCTGTTGATCCTATATTTGAAACTTCCCAAAGAGTTCGAGGGAATGGTGGTGTTTGGTAATTTGTTCCATTCGTTTATAACTCTATTTCCGAACTCTTTATTTGTCTATTTCATTCGTCTGTCAAAATTTCTTTAATGTATCATTGCTACGTGTTCGCTCCTGATTTGATAGTTCAAGTACTTTCTTTATATGACCTTTATTTTACCCCATCTTCCAAATATTCACTTGATCAAATCACTGTACGTCTCTCAAGAGAATCTCGCCTTGAGTGCAGGAAAAGGCGTAAAGGATGTGTATAATAATATTGATGTTTGTGATAACTTTGGTGGCAGAACAGTGTAAGGGGGAAGCGTGCTAGATGCAGAGAATGGTCAATGTTTATCACAGACTAGACAACATACTGTACTTCTGAGAGTTTTTATAACGTTTTAGTAGTAACAGCCAGAAAGAATGCTGGTTTAAATGGAAATGCACAATTCATCCTCCTGTTACAACAAAGCTCCTCCCGGAATTTTTTTTTCAAGTCTTCCAACTCGTAACAAAACACTAAACAATCGTATCCAGCTATCAACACCCGTATTGACTTGTGTTTTAATAATAATCGTATCATCTTAACTACAAAATGATAGGATAAATTTCAACTTGAACTTTATACTGAAGGATATTTATGTTATGAGCCAGCGACCTCTCATATCACATTCTGTCTTTAGTAACTAGACGCTGGAAAGTTCACATTGCCAGGATATGTTCTCTGTCACAGAGGAAGATGTTCTTGATGACATATAGTAAGCAAACCATTCCTGTGTTCTGGTCTTACCTAACAGACCATTACAGTGACCAGACACTAACAAATACACACATACTGTATGTTTCCACTAACTCCTGAAAACAGTAAACAAGGAAGAGAAGATGACAAAGATGATCAAAGACCACAAGCTGTCTTATACTGACTATTAAGACCATTGTTTTGAAACACGTGCAGTTTATGTATTTTTGGTGAGGTTCGTCTTACTGGCTGAGGATGTGGGCGTCTGGACAGTGTTTATAAATCATCAGACGAGACAGACAGCGTAGAGGTGCTGGGGGAGAGGGGGAAGGAAGGTGCTGTAGGGAAGGGGAGCAACGTGGTGCAGGTCAAACAGTGCAGTTGGCGGCAAACACTACACGCTTGTTGGACAAACTTCTTACGATAATGCCCGGCGTTATCCAAACACCAGAGGATGTCAGTATACCGGACGGAGCCTTGCGTCTCCATGATGGTGGTGCTGCCTACTCCACTAGGGTGTGTCATAGGAGGGAAGATCAGCTAAAACTAATGGCCCATCACTTTTTTGGTAGATTTTAGTGTATATAAACAGAAAATAATTTCAGTTTCAATATTTTGCAACCTTTTGCTAGGTAAATTTTAGCGTGAAATTTATCGAAAATCTAACGTACAGCTGCATTAGTGCATTACAATTAAATAGTGAACATTGCTTTCTGACCTCATTCTTTAACAACCCAACTAACAATATTTTTTTTAATTCAGATTCTGGTGCATTTATAAGTTGATAATATTTGTGATGGCTGCTTGTGTCAGGACGAGGAACCAAAAATCCAGCCATCTCAGTCACTATCTTGGGTCTGGGAGAGAGCGCTTGAAGCCGGAGTTGCCTACATTGAGAGATGATTTGAGATACGGTGTTTTAATCAGGAAAATCAGTGAAAAGAACCAAAGAACTTACACAAACAAAGACATTGCCAGTGATATGACCAACGCTGTCTTGGCACAGTACACTCTGGCTAACGCTCAGTTCAAGCCTCCAGTCATAACAAGTCAGAAGAAGATTAGTGAGAGACTGCTAGCCAGTTGGGAAAAGGCAAGAGATATCTCTTTGGGAGAGGAAAACTTGCAGTTAAGGACAGCTTTGCCAAGCAACTGGACCAGTTATTTGACATAATTACTTGCAAGTGCCCAATTGTTCTCTGTCCTGAGTTTGGATGCGATCATGACTGTAAATCCGAGGCCTACATCTCCTGTATTTGCAAGCGTGAACTGAAGATTCCTGTGATCAAACTGGCATTTGTCAAAGCACAGAGAGAGAAGACTGGCAGTATAGGGGCTCTCATGATTTCTAGCCAAGATATTCCGGAGTCCAAGAGACAGGAGGCTGCCACAGAGAGACAGAAGAGGAGAAGAGTTGCCGAGGAAAAGAGACTTGAGAAGGCCCAGGGTGAGGTAAAAATGGCCGATGATTGGAGTCAAGCTGATTCAGAGTTTAATGACTTCCCCATGGCTGATCCGAGTGCTGACCAGGAGAATGGTGACTTTGTCCCTAACCCAGAAAATAATGACCCCAAACCTTCCAGGCATAAGATTCGAAATAGGAAAGATATCCCGAGCATAGCTCTGGCCAGCATGCGACACCACACTGGTCTCAGAGAAACTGCAGAGATAGCAACAGCTGCCTGGATTGACGGTGGTTTGATAACACCTGATGATGTTCACCTTTTGATAGATCATAACAAAGTAAGGAGAGCTCAGGAGAAACTTGTCAGTAACCTAGAAGAGGAGTTTGATAAGGGGATAAGAGAAAATGGAATCAATTGTTTGTTCTTTGATGGGAGAAGGGATGACACTAAAGTGTTCATGAAAGTTGGAGATTCTGACAAGTTGTTCCCTGCCATGGTGAAGGAGGAACACTACTCCTGCTGCAGTGAACCAGGAGGGAAGTATTTGTGGCATTTCACTTCAGAGAAAGATGACATCAGGAAACCAGCTGAGATAGTGGCAGATAACATTGTGAACTGGCTCAGAGAGAGGAACGTAGACCAGACCCTGCAGGCCATTGGAGGGGACAGCACCAACATGAACACAGGGTGGCAAGGGGGGGTCATACAGTGGATAGAGCGGAAGATTGGGAGGAAGCTGGTCTGGATTGTTTGTGACCTCCACACCAACGAGTTGCCACTCAGACATCTGATCCAGGAGCTGGATGGCAAGACTCTTTCAAACAACAGATGGTCTGGTCCTCTTGGCAAGATGCTGGACTCTGCCACTGAGTTAGAAATAAATCCGAGCTTTGAAAAAATCACAGTTGGCCCTACACTCGTTGAGCTTGCACATGCTGTCATTGACGACCTGAGTACTGACCAGTACTATGGTTACATGATTTGCAGTGCCATCAAAACTGGGGTCATGCCTGATAGACTTGCTTACCTGCAGATAGGTCCAGTCTCACATTCTAGGTGGCTCACAACGGCTCTCAGGTTCTGCAGAATTTGGGTCGCTCATCATAAACTGAAAGGGAACCAGCTTCACAACCTGAGACTTATTGTCCAATTCATCGTGAGTGTCTACCTGCCAAATTGGTTCAACACCAAGGTCAAGTCATCTTTCTCCGAAGGTCCGAGGCATGTTCTCTTCCAGCTTGATCTCCTGAGGAGTCAGCCAAGGAAGGTGGTTCAGATTGTGGAGCAGACTGTGAGGAGATCTTCCTGGTATGCTCATCCCGAGGCAGTTCTGCAGACAATGCTCTGCAGTAAGGATGAGGAGGAGAGAAGAGTGGCAGTCAAAAAGATTTTGGATATGAGACTTATGAGAGGATCTGGGCATGGCGAATCAGTTGGTGACGATTCCTTCAGGGTCAGGAAGACTCCTGAAGTCAATCTAGGTGCCAAGACCCTCACTGATCTCATAGATCTGGATAACATCCAGGCTGGCAGTGAGCCCCCTCTTACCTGCAGCCTCACCAATGTTCAAGTCAGAGCTTTCCTGGACAACCCCATGCATGTCCCTGCCTGGCCCTCGCACACCCAAAGTATAGAGCGTTGTGTACAGCAAGTGAGCGAGGCCAGCAGTCACGTGTACAGCCAGGAGAGGAGGGAAGGCTACATCCGAGCTCAGGTGGTCAGCAGGGAGGTGATGAGTAGAAACAGAAGCAAGAAAGACATGTTCTCTATGGTGTGCAGCAACACCGGGTCGTAGTAGTAAAACCGGTTTTTGTATTTGATAATTTTGTTTTCTAAAGGAATATTAAATTTAATAAATGTGTCAAGATCATTCATTTCACTATTCTGGATCATTTTCATCCTAATAAATTAAGCTGATACATTTACTTTACTTTAAATAAGCTATTTAGTGGTGTTGGTAAAAGGGTGGGAATGCTGAATTTTCATAAGATTTCAAGTTAAAATTTACCTAGGAAAAAATAAAAACTTTTCAAATCTGAAGATATCACATAATTCTGCATATAGAACTACATCATTAATACCATGGGCCGATTTTTCAAACTCAAAAAAAAAAATTCGCCTCCGTATGACACACCCTACTACTCCACCCCTCACTACCCTCCCTCTCTCCCTCCCTTGTGATGGACACCCTTGCACATGCTTCTAACGTTTCTGCTCTTGTACTCTGACAGGTGTAAATGCCTCTATCATGCACCTCTCATCAACCGAACATAACTATTAATATCTCTTTCCTCTGTGCTATTTTACACTAATATACAAGTAAATATCCCAGGCATGTACCACTGAACTTATAAAAGTCCCTCTTCTACATGCTTGCTTACTCTGACATATTGTACGTGTAAATGTTCCTTCCATGTGATATATATGAACCACTGTCCTGCATGGCAGTGAACAGTGACATCACCCACATGACTCTGACCTACAGTATATGTACTGCGAATGAATATGATATATTATTTTGTGTACAAACGTCTGTCCTGCATGGCAGTGAACAGCAACATCAACCCACATGAATCTGACCTATATATACTGCTAATGAATATGACCTATTCCTTTGTGTATGAACCTCTGTCCTGCGTGGCAGTGAGAAGTGATACCACTCTCAGTGCCAAGACCTGACTGAATTACTCAGAATAGGCAAACTGTACTCCAAGCTTTGTCAATAAATTTGTTAAACTAAACTAAACTAAACTAAACTAAACTAAACTAAACTAAACGTGCTCCTCTCAACTGACATACATGCATATACCTCACTCTATGGGTTTTTTTCCAATCACACTAAAAGACTTGTAAATATCACTATCCTGTACTTGTGTTAATCACATGAAATCAAGTATATGACTGACATCAACCACTGACACGAGATGTTGACGTGACTTTGACAAACCCTAACAAATGTATTGTTTCTTTGGCGTAAAACAAAGTTATAACCTTTGGGAGGAGAGATAAGAGAGCGCTGAGGGGGCATTGATAACTAGTATAGAGGGAGACAGAGAAACTGGAGATACTAGACTGAGAGATACGAGAAACACTAAGTAGGAGAACTGGAGAGAAGAATGATAGATACAAACAGTGATATATAAAGAAAATAGAGAAATAGAGGGAGAGATGGAGCGAAGACTGAGAGATAGATAGAGAGAGAGAGAGGTAAAAGACACCAGGTGTTAGTATGCTTGTGGGTCGTCGAGACCGAGAGAGACAGAGAGACACCAGGTATTAGTATGCTTGTGGGTTGTCGAGGGAGAGAGAGAGAGAGAGAGAGAGAGAGAGAGAGAGAGACGCCAGGTGTTAGTATGCTTGTGGGTCGTCTTCGGGATATTAGAGACGCAGACTGGCCGGCCCACAGGAACAATCCTACCTCCTGCATATCAATGTTTGCCATCATTGCACATTCTCTTCCCCCCTCCCCTCCCCTCATCTCCTTCGGCATCCCCTGCCCCGCTCCTCTTCCTCCTTTCCTTCTCTTCTTCCCTGTCATTTTCTCCTCTCCTCCTCTCCTTTCATTTTATCCCACCCCTTCCCTTCTACCCCCTCCCTAACCCTCGCCTCCTTCTCATTTCTCCTATTCCCCTTCCCCTTCTCTCACCTCTCCCATTCCCCTCCCCCTTCACTCTCCTACACAACTTCCCCTTCCCCATGTTCTTCTCACTCCCCCCCCCCCCGATATTTCATAGTGACAAATCTGTGTGTGTGTGTGTGTGTGTGTGTGTGTGTGTGTGTGTTATGTGTGTGTGTGTGTGTGTGTTTGTTTGATATTATACACTCGTGTCTATCTGTACAATATGTTGGTTCATGAGTGTATATGTGTATGACCTCCGCCTTGAATATACAACGTGTCTTGTTGTCTATGTGTGTGTGTGCTGTGTGTATGTTAGTGTTTGCACATATATTTCATGCGTGTGTGTTTGGGTATGTACATATATTTGTGTGTGTACTGTCTACTTATTTCATGTGTGTGTGTGTAGTTAAATATATTTAACGTGTGTTTGTTTTTGTATATGTACATATATTTCGTGTGTTTATGTGTGAATAGGGAGTGGGACTTGCCGGGAGACCGTCCCACTTAAAACAATATTTCTTGGAGTTAATTGGAGTCCCGTTGTGATCAGCAATATGTCGGGACCGTCGTAAGATGATGTCTACCGTGGTTCCGCTTCTTCAATAAATGTGGGATGAGATATACATGACGGTTGTGTGTATATGTACAGTGTATTATGTAGATCCAATTATATACAAATGTACAGAGATGGCTGGCCCGGCGATCTAGGACTGAGGTGGTCTCAGTCTTAGATGTTCTAGAACTGAGGAAGTCTCAGTGGTAGATGTGTGCTCTATGGGGTTCAGCAATCGACTGAAATCAGGCCCCGTGGGCGACTACGCCCGGGGTGTAATCTACAAAGCTCCGCCATGGTTATCTATGAGTCAAACTTTCTAGAAGGTTCTCCGAGGAGGAAACGCTGCATTGCATCACCTCCTCGGAATGTACTGCCGTTAACAAGTCAGCAGTGTTTTGGTTACGATTTATAAATAACCGATTGGAAATGACCTCTTTGACCCATGAATCGTTCTTAACTGACGGTGCCACTCTCTACATATGCTAAGTATATAACTACATCAAATACATGGGAATTGCAAGTGTGAAGCAAAGTATCTAACTACCAAATATGAGCAATCAAGTCAGTTTTTCCAAGAACTCCCTACTTCCTCAGAGGGGGTTGAATCATACTGGGGAAATCTCGCAGTCATAACAGTCAGCCAGTCAGCATGACTAAAAACCGGCTGCTATATCTACGTTAGGTGCTCTCCCCTATTAACAACCTCTAACTTCTGCAGGTCAGTGAATAATGAATGTTCATAATCATACACCCATGGTCGTAAGTTATCAATTACTTACTCTAAATTATATAGTATGTATATTATACTGGTTACTGATTGCTCGGCCACGTCGTGTCAACCGTCCTCGGATGACTAAGATAAAAGAAAGAGTCTTATCACATGGGTCTTGCTAAATGGTGATGATCTCTAATGATTACCACTGTGTACTACATTAGGCTGCGCAATGAATAATATTCGGGACAGCCTCCTGTATAGCAGATTTACCTAAAGCTGGTTTACAAAGTTGCCTCCTTACATAGAAGACTAAAGCAAATATAATTATTATAGTGGTAATCACAGCGAACACCACCAAGGCTGAAGTCACTTTAGGATGAATTCATCTGGCACAAATGTCAGTGGGTGCCACAAGGCTGCATCATCATCACTATCGGTATCCATTGATTTGTCCTTCAACACTGTAATGTTTGTGATCACTTCACCGTGGTGGATTTTCTGAAGGTCCAATGGGTGAGAGTCGATAGGTTTTCTGAGGATGGTCGATGCCTCATGGCGTGTAGCTCCCCATATGATCCGTAGACTGGAAGACATGGAGCATTGCCGGGGTAATTTATAACTTCCTCGTCCCACAGTGAAGCTTCTAGGCGATTCACCATGGCAGACCACTACAATGGGCAGCTCCTGTGGAAAATACAAATACTCAGTATCCAAAGATCTCTTCTAAAAGTATACTGTCAAAGTGTCTGTTAACATAACTACATGACTCTAAATTTGTCGTATTTGTGACTAAGTCCATCTCACAGCTTGAATAAGACCCGGCTATAATGATTCATGTGGGATAACAAATAGGATTACTTGACTCCTTCTGGCATGAGGCATATGCTGACAAAGGTGGAGTCGCCATGAGAGACCTATCTTGAGACAACAGAATAGATGTGGAAACGCTAGTTATTATTACAGTTTGACCATTCTCTGCACTAGGGAAGGGTGTATTGTCGAATTTCCGGAACTCATGTTTATTCACGAATGGCAGATACGATATAATTTGATCGGGTGTGACAGAAAGAGAGAGAAGACTAATAATTTTCCAATCTAGCCACAGGAACAGCAGACTTTAGGATGAGAAAGCTAGTAGCAACCCCTACAACCCTAGCTAATTCACTGAATGGCAACAAAGCGGGAGTTACAATTCCCCTGTTCAACAAATTCATGTTGGTGACTAAGGAGACAAAATAATTAAATAATGCTCTACTTGACTTGACAGTGAGTCTATCATAGTGGTTATGATGAATTGCTCTTGCAAGGAATTGAGAGAAAGTGAGTGAAGGTTAACCTTATTCACCAACTGGTTAACAGTCTTCTTGATTTCATCTAGCTTCTTACCATGATTAGCTAACAGATGAGATTGGCTGGACAGAATTGTGGAATTCTGGTCGACCTGTTGTTTAAATACTTTAATCTGTTTCTGTAACTGAGCTAAGTCAGCCTCTGTGGCTACTCCGTACAATGCCCTTTGAATGTAAACAAGAAAATTTAGAAGAACTCTCTTTTTTCTACTCCCTTCACTATGTGCAGGGGGAGCAATAGGAGAAGCTGTGGTGTGGTGGATGTATACATGGAGGAGTGTGGAAACTGGTGAATAATGAGGTCCAAAGATGATTTGGTACGCTCCAGTTGCCAAGGCCATTGAGAGTGTATAGGAGTGGCATCCACAGTAGACTCATTAACCTTTTTTATGAGATAGACAAAGTCATTAGACGAATTAGACAATGTGGCGACAATATTAGGTAATGATTCACACTGTACGCGTATCGCGAACATCTGGCTAATTAATGATACATTCTGGGGTGGAGACACTAAACAACCAGGCCGTGACAGCTCGTGTGTCAGTATCCCCGGAATCGGGCAGAGAATGAGTAGGAGCATTGTGGTTCTGCAAGTCAAAGCTACTCATTGGAACAGCATATCCGTCACACGTGGATCTAGTACGCAATTGACATGTAGGAGAAGAAAGAACAGTAGGTTCAGCGGCACCATGTGACTGAGCTGTTCCTTGGGGCTTCAGAAGCTTGAGGTTGTCCCCGTGTTCATGTCTTGTTTCCCCTGTGTGTATGTGTTTCAACTGGTACCTGTGACCTGACTCGTGTTGCATAATTCTATATGGACTGACGAACATAGGGTCCGTTTTGGATCTTACATTATTTTAAGCCATCGCTAGACGACCTATGACATCACCAATGGGTCGCGTACTTTTATTGCGTTCGGCGGTGAAGGCGTTAGTCGCTATTTATAACTCACTCGTAATTTGCTGGTGAATTAGTTTGGACTGTCGAATGGAAGTAGTCTGTCATAAATGTAGAGAGTGTAAAGTGAGGTGTGTCGTCAATGGATTGATGATCAGAACTGTTAGCAGAACTTTGTACGTTAGACATACACTCATCCCAGTTCGTGTCAGTAAAATCCAAATTAGTACGAAGATGATTAAGAATCTTCCTGTCAAGTCGTTCAGCCATCCTGTTGGCTGCAGGATGATGGGCTGTGATATTACATTTGTTAATGTGATACAGTTCACATAATTTAGTTTACAGTGCGTTGTTAAATTCACCTCCGTTATCTGTAAGTAGATCGTTAGGAGTGTCATGCCTATCGAGAATACGACTCTTAAAGGCTCGGGCAATCGTCTCTGCGCTTTTATCAGGGGAAGGCGCTAGTTCACAGTTACGTGTAAACGTGTCTATCACGACAAAAAGATATTTATTATTATGATGAGTCTCTACTAGACCACCTAAAACATCCATGCTAACCTTCTCCCAAGGTCGAGAGGGTGCAAGATATTTGAGAACGGGGAGAGATGCTAAAGTAATACCTTATTCTTGTTATAAATTTGACAGTTGCCCACCTACTCTGAAATCTGTTTAGCCATCTTGGGCCAAAAGTACTTTAATCGCATATGTTTATTGCATCTGTCCTTGTCTGGGTGAGCTAGTTGTGGAGTGTCATGCATAAGGACTAATAGCTCGTGCACAGGCGAATCAGGTATGACTAACTGAGTTACAGTACGAGCAGGAACACCAAGTTTGGTTTGCCGGCAAAGAATATTATCGTGAACAACAAATTCACGAATAGGAACGGGAGGTTTAATCTCTGAATTAGGTGAACTACCTTTGACGTAAGACAATATATGTGACTACATAGGATCAGCTTCCTGTTCCGCACGTACTCGGTCAACATTAATTGAAGGGAACACAGCGTTAGTGCAACATGCCTAGGTAACTCGTCAACCACATTCCCCAAACCTACATTTTGACATTTTTAACTTGAAATTAGCATCTTCAAGTTCCAGTCTCACGAGGTGTGAGGAAACGTCTGGAGACATGACAATTATATCATCCAGATACGCTAGGAGACTCTTCAACAGATCGCCCAATCAAGGCATTGAGAAACGATCGGGGATAGTGACTCCAGGTACCGTATGGCTTTGGGACAAGCAATAATGAAGAATTCCAAGGTGATTTAGATGCTTTTATTACGCCTTGAGCAAGCATGTCCTCTACACACTTGTTTACCGTGGCTGTCTGTGAATGAGGGAGGCGGTACGCAAGTATGTAGATGGGATTAGTGCCGGGATGCAAGTTAATGTGGTGTTGAACAAGGTGGGTCAGTCCCAGAGGTTCTCCTTTGCGAGCAATGGCTGACTTGTATTTGTTGAGCAAGTCTAACAGTGTAGGTAAGGCCTTGGTGAGTCCTATAGGAGGAATATGGCTAGCCTCGATTATTGAAGGGAGATTTGTCAATCTGGGGTTAGATGATTGTACAGTATCACATTGAGTCGTGAGTATGTTAGGCACTGTGTTAGTAACAGCGACTTGAAAATCACTGAGTTCTTCGTCCTTAATGGATCCCTTAAGAACAGAGAATGCAACAATCTTCGTACCACGCTTGGGACGTTGATGGACAGGGAGTCTACTGGCCAGGTAGAGTTTCACCGTTCCATCATGACTCTGGTGTTGCGAGCAGTCTAGGTTAATCCCTCTCGCCTTTACCGTGGACGGCTCGGCGAGACAGCAAATCTTAAACCTAGGATTAGTATGATCGAGACCCCGTTGCTATAACCAGTTAGTATCTAACTTGAGGGAAGCTGCGGTTAACTGATCAGGGTAAAGGTGCACATCATGTGTTAGTTTTCCTGGGCACACACAGAGAAGTAATAAGTGTTAGTTGTGTGCCAGCCCCCACCGCTGATTTGAAGACTTCATCTAATTGATCATTTCCGTGTGAGCGAATCTGTCTATCTAAATTAGTCGGGACAGAAACCTCGTTAACTTCAGACGACGCTTCGATTAGTCTGTAATTCCTTACGGTATTAGGAGTTTGACGTACGTACGCGGCTAAACTAACGATTTCTTGGTTGACAGTAAATAAATTCTCATGAGGGACTATTACTATTCGGTGGGCTTTCATCTTCAGGAAACTGATTAACAAATGCCCAGGAATGGAAATTCCGTCCGTAACATAGGTCAAGCAATCTATGTGAGTATTCCCTAATTTAAACTTAAGCTGTATGGTACCTGTTACGTTAACTCCTGGAACGTCTATACCTGTAATGCGAGGTAGTTGAACGTCTATCCAAGGAATCCGTAGCTAAAGTATTTATAACATGAGAATCAATGACATTAACTTCAGCACCTGTGTCTAAAAAGACTGAAATGTTAGCCTGATCCACTGGACCCCACACAATGGGTCCTGTTCTCTTCGCGCATGGAGAAAGGTGTTAAAGATCTGTGACAGAGACAACACTTGTGGATCACAGGTACTGGAAACTAAGATAGTATCATTGTTTAAGTAGTCACTGTAGGTGGCAAATTGAAGGTTTTCTGTGGTGGAAGAACAACTGTGTTAGGTGTCACCTGTGACTGTAGGACTTGTTAATATTTTTAGCCCTCCTGTGTGTCGTGTGTCCGGACTTTGTGGAAGTGACAGTTGTTGTTCCCTGATGCGAGAGCTGGTTGGTTCTTCTTAGGCTGTGGTTGTGGTTGTGGACCCAGCCCCTGTGTAGGGTGTGGAATGGGCTTGTAAGCTGTAGCAGAAGCACGCTCGTCAGGAGCCGCTGAAACAGTGTGGTAAGAATTAATACAAGGACATTTCGGTTTAATGTGAAGAGGGGTCGAGGGACCCCTGAGAAGTGACAAACTACTGGTCCCTTTTTCTTGGGTTTCTGTTTTTGTCACCTGTGGACGGCTCATTGCTGTCCTTAGGTTTACTTGGTACAGAATAAACCAAAACGTCCTTTGAAAAACCTCCCTTGCGACTAACTTGTTCCTGAAACTCCATCACTGTAGTATCAGGACCTGTATCAGCTTCAGACACTTTACGCCTAATCTGGCGCTCGTTAGCGCAAGCTGGCCTCCAAGCTTTCTTAAACTCTACCCATGTAGAGATTTTGCTCATTTTCTCATACTCAGCAATATAACGAGCCTTGGACTGAGGGTCCTTGTGTTCAATTAGATTGTGGGCACAATTAATAATCTGGGCATCTGTTGGGTATGAACCTGAACACTTTGACCTAGCATACTCTACACTATTGGCAAACCAGGCCTCAATCTCGCTCAAATTTCCCTAAAAATATGGGTACTTGAGGTCGAGATTGGTATATGTGTGTAATATAACACTTGGGGTGGAGGGGTGGTTTGACGAGACATGTCTAAACTTACACTTCTCACGATTTTACCAAACCTATTTGTTACCGCCACAGTAAGATAAGCTAGAAGAGAGAGAAAGAGAGGAATAACCATAATAAGATAAACTAGGCGAGAGAGAGCGAGAGAGGGGGTGAGATAAGAGATATAGTGTTGACAACGAATTTGCTGACCAATCTGCTGAGGTGTTTCAATACGAAAACATATGGCCCTCGCCTCCGGGCTGAGATTGCCCTCGAGGGTAGTCTACTGATTTCTACAGGACAGACAACACGTTGGTTCAGACCACTAGACCCTAAAACGTGAGTGATCGTGAAGTATTAGAATCTGCTAAGAAACTCTAAATAACTTTAATAAGTATATTTGTATACTGCAATTTGATCATATTATACCAATTGTCTCCTGTATCAATAGTTATAACATGCGAGTTATATTTAAGATGTTAACAGGCTATGTACTGTATATTGATTGTATTATTCATATGATGTGTCCTGAGATAACAGCATTTGTTATATGAGAAATGTTCTTTAACAGGGTTTGACCGAATTATATGGTACGCGTCAACGTTGAGGGTTTATTTCTCCAGCAACAAACCAATAACGCTCCTATGAGCGTTAACACTATTGAATACTGCGGTGATCGGAACACTAGACGATCTACACCTTAATTTATAACCATGGAACATAGAGAGCGTGTTTGTTACACGTAGGCACTATAACGTATGTCTGTAATCGTCCTAATTTCCAGAACAGACTGACATGAAATACTCCCCAGGTTAGTCGTGAACTCAACACTTCACTGGTTAACTAACAATGAGTACAATTAGTGTACAAACAACTTAACCTGGATAGAAGTCTTGACAGTTGTGTTACTGGTGAACGGGGTTACTCCCTTCTGTGGGCCGAGTTACAGAATACCAAGGAAAAAAACCCCTGAAATTAGAGTTAGAAAACTTGAAATTAAAAGAAGACATAGCAAGGATGAAAGAAGAAATGAGACAAGGAAAGCCGGTGAATGACGATAAATCAGGCGAATGGAAGGTTGTGAGGAGAGGGACGACCAAACTGGTGGTGAAGAAACACACCAAGGATACGACAACAACGACAACAATAGCGAAGTGTACCAACTCGTTTAGTTCCTTGATAGACGAATTGGACGTTAGTACAGTCAGGGACAGGGCTGACAAGGAAGGTATAAAAACTTTAATTGTTGGTGACTCACAGGTAAGGTACCTGGACAGAGCCTTTTGTGGTAAAAATAAAAATAGGATGAGGGTGTATTTGCCAGGGGCTGGGGTGGGGGATATAGTTGACAGGATGGACAATATCTTGTCTGGTAATGGGAACAAACCCATTATCTGCCTCAGTGCAGGAGGCAATGATATTGGCCGGTGTAGGAGTGAAGAGCTTTTTGATAAGTTCAAACCAGCTATAGATCATATTTAGACGAAGGGAGGGATCCCTATCATATGCCGTGTCCTGCCTAGAAGGAGAGTTAGCAATGAATAGTTGTCAAGGGCAGTTGGTGTCAACGGCCATCTTGACGGATATTGCAATTCAATATCAGTCTCATTCATTAACAACTGGGACAACTTCTATGGCAGAAGGGACCTTCATGCTAGGGATGGGGTGCACCTGTCTCGGGAGGGGGTGGCAACCCTGGCTGGGTCTCTAGAGGGGGCAGTTCAAAAGATATCGAAGTCTTTAAACTACTGGGGGAGCATATGGGCACGGGGGTGGAGGACATTGCAGTGGGAGCCGGTAAACAAAGTGAAAGATTACAGGGAAATAGTGTTAGGAATGATGACAAAACTAAATTAGACAGGGAGTTTAAACCTAAATGCGGTAAAGGGAGGACTCAGAACACGACTAACTTAAATGTCTACTACGCGAACAGTAGAAGTATGAGAAACAAAATGGATGATATTAGGGCCTTGGTATGTACCGAAAAAATCGATATAATAGCATTCACTGAAACATGGATCAACCTAGACTCACGTGAGTTACCGGGCGAATACCAAATTGCGGATTACAAATTGTTCCATGCTGATAGGCCGTCCATGAAAGGAGGCGGAGTAGCCATCTATGTCAGGGATAAAAAGTGAGCGGAATACAGAAACAATTTCGATAGAATTAATCGACGGTAGGGAAAAATAAATCATAGAAGTAATATATAGACCTCCCAATCTTGATAGAGTTAATGAGCGACTTATCTTGGATGAAATGCACAAGGCTTCCATACACAACAAAGTCTGTATAGTAGGCGATTTTAACCTTGGCCAAATAGATTGGACTGACCTTACCGATAACTCAGTATGAGAGGATTTCCTCGAAACGATCCAGGACTGTTTCCTAAGTCAACATATAACCGAACCCACCCAGGGTAAAAATATACTCGATTCAGTTCTGTCGAACAGAGAAAACCTCAGTAGCAATGTCGAGGTAGGGAACGAACTTGCAAATAGCGATCACAAAGAAATTAGATTCCAGTTAAATTTTCAGGTCAGACGTAAAGGGAATTCCATTAAAGTCTCAGATTTCAGAAGGGTAAACTTTGATAATTTAAAGAGGCAGCTGGGAGGGGGGGTGTCACGCTTGGATGTGAACCTGACAGATGACACCAACCTGATAACGAGATCTGAGATTGCCGAGTTCAACGACAATTTAAATAACGAGTTACTTAATGCACAAAGGCAGAACATACCATACAAAAAGCTCAGATCAGAGAACAATGACCCTAAATGGATAAATAATTATTTAAAGAACATAATTGGTTAAAGGAAGGCTATAGGTAGAAGGATAAATATGGTGGCGAATTTTACCTCCGGGAATATTATAGGGTACTGGCCGGTAGGGTTAAGACCGAAATAAGAAAAGCCAAGAGGAACTATGAACTGAAGGTAGCAGGGGAGGCGAAAACAAACCCCAAAGGATTCTACCTAATGTATCAAACTAAAACACGAGATAAGATTGGACCAATACGTTCAGATACCGGCGAGCTAACTGATAACGACGGAGGAATGAGCAATAATCTGAATAAATATTTTTCAACAGTTTTCACCACAGAAAATTTAAACATGATACCCGAGGCACCGACTCTATTCAGAGATAGTGAAGAAAACAAATTAAGCGAGATAGTAGTGACTAGTAACGATGTTAATAAGCAAATAGACAAACTGAAGCCTAATAAGTCACCTGTTCCCTATGAGATATTTGCCAGAGTATTAAAGGAATTTAAGGATGAGCTTAGTATGCCCTTAGCAAAGTTGTTTAACATCTCATTAAAAACAAGTGTCGTACCAGAATCCTGGAGGATAGCGACTGTAATACCGATTTTCAAGAAGGGGGATAGATCACTATCCTCTAACTACAGCCCAATCAGTCTAACATCAATAGTAGGTAAATTACTAGAATCAATTATTTCCAACTCTATTCGAAATCACCTGGAGAAGCACAAGTTGATCAATGATTCCCAACATGGCTCCACAAGCGGGCGTTCATGTCTAACTAATCTGTTAACATTCTTTTCATCAGTTTTCGAATTGGTGGACGAGGGGCACAATTATGATGTGGTATATCTCGACTTTAGCAAAGCCTTCGACAGAGTCCCCCACGAAAGACTAATTAGAAAGGTAGAAGCGCATGGCATCAAAGGTAATATCCTTAAATGGATTAGGGCGTGGTTACGGGACAGGAAACAGCGAGTGAGCATAAACGGCACTAAATCGCATTGGAGCAACGTCACTGGTGGAGTTCCCCAAGGCTCAGTACTTGGACCATTATTATTTATTATATACATAAACGACATAGATATCGGCATAGACAGCAACATAAGTAAATTTGCTGATGACACTAAAATAGGACGTGTATTAAATCTGACGAGGACTCTGCAAAACTACAGGAAGATGTAAACAAATTTTTCGAATGGTCAGAAAAATGGCAGATGAAATTCAATGTGGACAAATGTAAAGTACTCAGTATAGGAGATGTAAACAGGGAAACCAGTTACCAGATGAACAACGATGCCATTGTGGAATCCGACTGCGCGAGAGATTTAGGAGTAATAATAAGTAGGAACCTTAAGCCAAGTAAACAATGTGTTTTTGCTCGTAACAAGGTTAATAAAGTACTTGGGTTCTTACAAAGGAGTGATAGTTACAAGACTAGCGAGGTCATCTTAAAATTATATCTAGAGCTTGTGAGACCTCACCTGGATTACGCAGTTCAGTTCTGGTCACCGTATTACAGAAGGGATATAGAATCATTGGAAAGAATCCAGAGGAGAATGACAAGACTAATCCCGGGCATTAGGAACCTTGAATACAGAGACAGGTTAAAGCATCTTAATTTGCACTCCCTCGAGAGACGTAGAGTCAGGGTTAAACAAAGGGGACATTACAAAGGTACTCAAACTATCCAACCAGGAGCGAACTCGTAACAATGGTTTTAAATTAGACAAATTTAGATTTCGGCGTGAAATAGTTAAACACTGGTTTGGAAACAGAGTAGTGGATGAATGGAACAAGTTAGCAAATATCATCATTAACTCGAATACGCTGGATAGCTTCAAACATAGGTTGGATGCTTATATGAGCAACAGGGGTTGGGTATAAACGGACTGCCCAGTATGGGTCAATAGGCCCGCTGCAGTTTCCTCCATTCTTATGGTCTTTTGTTCTTATGTTCTTATGTGAGATGTGGATCTCAGCTGATTGGTGAGTGGAGGGTGTGGGTGGCGCTACTTCCCAGCTGCTCAGTGAGGAGGAGAGCTGCTTCAAGGTCACGGTGTGGTGCTCCCTCTTCGCTCAGCTGATGGCGTTGCGTCACGTCGTGGAAAAAAACGTAATTCTTCTCTGTTGGGGTTGGCGAGTGTTGTGAATCAGGCTCTACGAGGAAGTTGATTTTCGGCACAGACGACGAATCTTGGCGTAGTTTAATGATGAGTTCATACGTCAGTCACTGCGTCACTGCTGACGTGGTGGAACTTCCCGTAGTGATGGAAGTGCTGGAACTTTACACTGGGCTTCACTGGGTGTTTCTCACTGATGTTGTTATCTGAACTGAGCACCTAACTGACGACAGTTGTCACACAGGAACTCGGTAATGATGAATCAGGCAGGAGCTGTCTTGTAATTTGCAGACCCAGTGTAGACGTTCAAGTGAATGCTTGTATACGTAGGAAGATGCCGTAACTTGTGGTAAGTTGTAGACACGGTAACTCTCTTCAAAAATGAGGTAATATCCCAAGTAAACTGCCACCATCTATAAGGAGTGGTACTTGCCGGGAGACCGTCCCACTTAAAACAAATATTTCTTGGAGTTAATTGGAGTCCCGTTGTGATCAGCAAGATGTCGGGACCGTCGTTAGTTGATGTCTACCGTGGTTCCGCTTCTTCAATAAATGTTTGATGAGATATACGTGACGGTTGTGTGTATATTTACAGTGTATTATGTAGATTAGGGTGTGTCAATTTTGTCAACATGTTAAAAATCAAATTTGGTAGTCAAAATATTGTGCCTCTTTATGTCTAAACTTGAGATTAGCAAACAAAAATGAATTGAAATAACCCTCACCTACATCAATTATACCTTAAAGTTTCAAATATCAGTATTTCAACAAATTAATGAGACTTGATTAGAATTATTCACTTGATATTAACTAATCTCATGTAAGCATATGGATTATGGAGTATTTTATGGTTCTATAGCTTGTGTACAATATGCATGTCAGAACATGAACAGGCTCTCCGTGTGGGACAGTTTAATTCTTGTTTTGACTTGTACCAAGCGTGAGGATAAGGCGCCCGGCTCACTCTCCTTCTAGACATCATAGACGGTGGTTTGCTCTCATTGCACTTGCAACTACTCTACCAGACGAATTCTACATTTTAATTATTGTAAGTAGGGCATATTGATTGTCGCAGTTACTTATATCATTGTATAAAACATTATGTTCTAAGAAATTATTATGTTATTTCTGTTACAGCATTTTTGATAAACAAATTGATATTTTTTGAAACAACAATTAAATTATGAAACATTGAAATATTTTTCTATTTGTCAGATAGTGTGAAGATGTCAAAATTGAAGACAAGAAGTCAGTTGTCAACCCACTTGAGCCTGCTAGTTGGTAAAGGGAAGGAGCTTCCTGTATCAGAACTTCCAACAGTGAGAGACATGCTAAGATTAGGGTTACTCCTTCGAGAAAAAAATGCAAAGGACAGAAGGAACTATACAGATAAAGAACTCATAAATGACATGATAGTCCCTCTTCTGCATCAATAGACAAAAGCTAATGCACTATTCAAACCACCTGTGATTAATCAGTGTCGAACTATTGAGCTAAAACTAACGAAATTATGGCACAAAGCAGTTGAAACATCACTTGGTAAAGGAAACTTGGCCAGGAAAAATGAATTTCTGCACACACTTGATACTCTGTTTGACATTTTGACCTGCAAGTGCTCCATACAATTATGTTCTGAATCCAACTGTTCTCACTCAGGTAAGAGAGAAAATAATTCCCACATTGATTGTGGTTGTCCTCGTGAAAAGAAGATCCCTGTTTTAGAGCTTGTATTTATAAAGGCACAGAGGACAAAGGCAGAAGGCCAAGGAAGTATGCAAATGGGTTCAATAGATTATTCAGAAACAAAGAAGCAGATTGCTAATGCCAAGAAGAGAGAACAAATCCGAGAGAGGGAACAAAAGAAGAAAATGAAGAGTGAAGAAGCCATCCAAAGAGAGGAAGAGCTGTGTCAAGATGTTTATCACTTCTTTGATAGTTCTTCTGATGAACAGGAAGCAACATCAGATGATAGTTCCAAAGAGCCATCTGAACCTTTACCAAAGAAAATGAAATACAACACAAGAAATATTTCAAACATTGCTTTAGCTAGTATTCGCCACCATGCTGGACTTCGTGAGGCTGCAGAAATTGCAACTGCCGCTTGGATAGATGCAGGCCTCATCAGCCGAGAGGATGTATCTTTGGTGATAGATCATAATAAAATTAGAAGAGCACAAGAAAAAATAATGAAGGAAATATCTGATCAGCATGAAAAAGATTTAAGCGAGGGAGGGCTCTCCTGTCTTTTGTTTGATGGAAGAATAGATGACACAAAAGTTTTGCTAGAAGTAGAGGGAGTGAACAGAAAGTTTCCAGGTCTCATCAAAGAAGAACACTACTCTGTCTGTTCTGAGCCTGGTGGTCGGTTTTAGTTTCACTTTGCTCCCGAAACTGAAGTAGAAGGGAAGAAACATGCAGAGGTCATTGCTGATCATATTTTATGTTGGGTTCAGGAGAGAGGACTTGGCAGTTCACTGCAGGCTGTTGGTGGAGATTCAACTGCAGTGAACACCGGATGGCAGGGGGGTGTAATGACGCATTTAGAGAAAAAACTAGGAAGAAGACTTGTTTGGATTGTATGTGATTTACATACAGGCGAGCTACCTCTTCGTCATCTCATCCAGGAACTTGATGGTCCTACAAAGAGCAACAACAAGTGGTCAGGTCCCCTTGGCATCATGCTGGATGAAACAACACAACTAGAAATAAATACAACCTTTCCAAAGGTCGAAGTTGGCCCTCCCCTTCCGGCGTTGTCTGAAGGAGTCATCAAAGATCTCAGCACAGATCAATCCTATGCTTATCGTATTGCCCAAGCAATAAGATCAGAAGTGCCTCAGTCATTGGCTCTCTTGGAGATTGGACCTGTCAGTCACAGCCGTTGGTTAACTACAGCTCTTCGTTTCTGCAGGATTTGGATTTCCAAACACGAATTGAAGGGCAAAGTGCTGAAGAATTTGAGGTTAATTGTTGAATTTATTATTGGAGTTTATCTTCCCCAGTGGTTTAGTGTGAAACTTAATCCTATGTGGGTGGATGGGCCCAATCACTACAGAGGAAGGTAGTGAGGGACATCGTGTTACCTGTGGCAAGAAGGTCCGCTTGGTATGCTCGATCAGAAGCAGTTTTGCAAGCAATGCTTTGCAGTCAATGTACCAATCTCCGAACCGAGGCTGTAGAAGTCATTCTAAAGATTAGAGGAACGCTAATAGATGACGACCAGTTGGGAGACTGTTCGTTTCATTCAAGAAAAGTTCCCCCAATAAACGTCAATGCCACCAAATTGTCAGAATTGGTTGACTTGAGTTTGGAAGTCTTAGAGCCACCATTGACAACAAGTCTAACTAGCCAAGAATTGAGAAACCTTAAAGAGACTCCAATGCAGGTGCCGAAGTGGCCTTCCCACACTCAAAGTGTGGAGAGATGTGTGAAAATGGTCACAGAAGCAGCGGGCCATGTTTACAGCCACGAGAGGCGAGAGGGTTACATCAAAGCACAAATAGCAAGCAGACTACTGATGACAAGAAACCAAAGCAAAGAGAGTATGAAGGCATTGGTTACTTTCAAATAGACTACGGATAATAAAATATAATAATTTGAATCTTGAAACAGTAACATGTGTGCAAACGCTGGTTATGTTATAAATTCACAAATATGTACATTTAAAAATCCATTTGATGTAGGTAGGACTTATTATAAAAAAAAATTTATGCCAGAATATTGTTTTGCATGCTTAAAGACTACAATAAATTGCTACCAAATTACTCGATTTTCAATTTAGCCAGTTCACCCCCTAAATTGACACACCCTAATGTAGATCCAATTATATATAAATGTACAGAGATGGCTGGCCTGGAGATCAAGGACTGAGGTGGTCTCAGTTTTAGATGTTCTAGAACTGAGGTCTCGGTGGTAGATGTGTGCTCTATGGGGTCCAGCAATCAACTGAAATCAGACCCGCCAGGGTGAGCGATGAGTCAAACCTTCTGGAAGGTTTTCCGAGGAAGAAACACTGCAATACATCACCTCCTCGGAATGTACTGCCGTTAACAAGTCAGCAGTGTTGTGGTTACGTTTTATAAATAACTGGTCGGAAATGACCTTGTAATGATTGATTAATTATCAGACCACAGCTTACAGCCCAGAAAAATACAACACATGTAACAGTAAGTAGATGAGCAGGTGTACACCCATGCAAGTTGACACACCCTACAGTTAGAGTAAGACCTGAGCTGGGAGAGCTGACGGCCACAAGGTACTCGAGTTAACCCTGCGATATGACCGATATGACCGTGTTACAACCACACCTGGGCAAACACAGCTGTCCAGACCGGACCCAAGAGAGGTTAGTCACATTGACCCAATGTTCTCACTGCCACGCGATTAGCTTAACCCGTGTAACTCAAGAAGCATCCCCTCCAGCCAGTACACCTCTCTAGACAGACCCAGTCTAATGTTAATTGGGAGAGGTCACCTGCCGGCTGGTGACGGCCAATATACAAGTATTGGCCCTGCAGCTCCCTCCTCGAGAGTCATTCACATTCAGGGTCAGTTAGCATTCAGAGCATCATTGTAATAGGGAGGGAGCAAACAGCTCCTCTCCAGAGGGAGACTTCCCTCCCCAGCATCGTGTCTCCAGCAAGCAGAGTCTCCCATAGGAGACATCGTCCAGCAGCAACTGCTGGGCCTCCCTCAGGTCACACGTGAGTCATTGTCAGGGCTATCCATCGGGTGAGTTACTTATGGTGAAGTGTATTCATTTCATGTTTATGTCCAAGAGTCAATGTCTAGTAACGTAAATGTATTGTGCTATTAATGTGTCTGTGTCACTATCGAAAAAGAGTATATATATATATATATATATATATATATATATATATATATATATATATATATATATATATATATATATATATATATATATATATATATATATATATTATACTGGTTACTGATTGCTCGGCCACGTCGTGTCAACCGTCCTCGGATGACTAAGATAAAAGAAAGAGTCTTATCACATGGGTCTTGCTAAATGGTGATGATCTCAAATGATTACTACTGTGTACTGCATTAGGCTGCGCAATGAATAATATTCGGGACAGCCTCCTGTATAGCACATTTACCTAAAGCTGGTTTACAAATTTGCCTCCTAACATATAAGACTAAAGCAAATATAATTATTATAGTGGTAATCACAGTGAACACCACCAAGGCTGAAGTCACTGTGGGATGAGTTCATCTGTCACAAATGTCAGTGGGTGCCACAAGGCTGCATCATCATCGCTATCGGTATCCATTGATTTGTCCTTCAACATTGTAATATTTGTGATCACTTCACTGTGGTGGATATTCTGAAGGTTCATTGGGTGAGAGTCGATAGGTTTTCTAAGGATGTTCGAAGCCTCATGGCGTGTAGCTTCCCAAATGGTCCGTAGACTGGAAGACATGGAGCATTGCCGGGGTAATTTATAACTTCCTCGTCCCACAGTGAAGCTTCTAGGCGATTCACCATGGCAGACCACTACAATGGGCAGCTCCTGTGGAAAATACAAATACACAGTATCCAAAGATCTCTTCTAAAAGTATACTGTCAAAGTGTCTGTTAACATAACAACATGACTCTAACCCTATGAACAACCTCTAACCTCTGCAGCTGAGAGAATAATGAATGTTCATAATCATAGATTCATGGTCGTAAGTTATATATTACTTACTCCAAATTATATAGTATGTATATTTTACTGGTTACACATATCTGTGTGTATGTGTGTGTGTGTGGGTGTGGGTGTGTCCCTGCTGCCTTACGGATTAACCTTGGTAAGTATAAGGCTACGGGAGTAAACCCCGAACGATAAATCTTCGGTGGAGCCCCGCATCAGGCAGACATGCTTACAGAGCTCCAACAAGGCCCCAACGGCGGTATAGGCGGAAAAGGTGACCACCATGGGAACACCAACGACTACACCGGCGGATGAAGGCAATGCATGATGGACAGGCTACTAAGGCGAAACCAAACAAACTGGGCTATCGGCAGTCAATTGCAACTCTCCCTCTACCCAGTCATTCCAACACTTGCACCACTGGATTAGGAAAAGGGAGAGCCAAGATGTATTGTTGCAGCCTGTATTCCTGCCTCACCACATAAATTAACTCACGTGCAGCCATCATCCACCTCACCATACCACTCATCATCATCAAAATCCTTGTACCCACAAATGTCCTATGGCGACGGACGAATGGCGACGGGGACAGGTAGAGATGACTGCTGGGCGTCTCTAGTCACAGCTCTGCACATGGGCGGCACTGATAAGATGGTCGTTTATGCACTGGTATCTAGGCAGCAGTGCAATCCGGTCTTGTCTGTGCGACTAAGCAGCCCTTTCGAGGAGCCACTCTCCTCACCCCACATGGGGAGGGGGGCGAGAAAAGATGCCCTGAACATAGCCTGCCTAATAAAACAACCTGACTTGGCAACCATACCCAGTAAGGTCATCCTTATGCTGTTGAAAACACAATCAAAGTCACAGATCCAAACAAAAACAAACTACACAACCTCTTAAGGTCGCTGCATGGAATGTTAGGACCCTTCTGGATACTGGCACAAATTAGCATCCCAAAAAAAAAACTGTCTTTGTGGTAAAAGAGCTGGCTAGGTATAACATCGATATAGCAACCATTAGTGAGTTCGGTTCTCAGGAAAGGGTCAACTCACAGAAAGGAGGTCTGGCTATACCGTTAACTGGAAGGGTAAGCCTGCTGCAGAGTGAAACAGCATTTATGGAGTTGGCTTGGCCATCAGCCAAAGCATCCTACACAGGCTAACTGAAATGCTTATTGGGATCAACGAGCACCTCATGACGCTCTGAGTCCCACTGAATCACTCACGTCATTCCTTTTTTTCATCAGTGCATATGCCCTATAACAGGATGCAGAGGATGGCATCAAGGAGGCCTTTTACGATGACTTCGACTAAGTGCTAACCTCTATCCCCAAAGAAGATAAGGTTGTGCTCCTTGGTGACTTCAATGCCAGAGTTGGCACAGATGCTGGTATTTGGCATGAAAAAATAGGGAGAAATGGATGAGGCAAGTGTAATCCCAATGGCCTCCTCTTCTGCAAGTGTGCTGCACACAACCTCACTATCACCAATACCTTGTTTAGGCAGGCCGACAAGTTCAAGGGTTCGTGGAAACATCCACGATCCAAGCACTGGTATCTCATTGACTACATCATTGTCAGAGAAAGAGATCGCCGAAATGTCCTCATCACCCGTGCCATGCATGGCTCAGACCACTGCGACACTAATCATCAGCTCGTCAGAGCCAGGGTCTCACTTGAAGTCGCCCCAAAACGGCGAAGGCAGCAAGCCTCTAGAAGAGGTTTTAACAGTAAACGACTAGAGGATCCAGAGGATGAAGGGTCTTTTCAACATAAGACGACTCCAGGTAAGAACAAAGGTGTCGGCGGCTTCCATTACTGAACTTCAGTATGGAGACGACCTCACTCTTGTTGCTCACAATGAAGGCGACCTACAAGAGATCCTGAACACCTACGCAGATGCATATGCACATTCCAGCCTTGAGGTAAATGTACGTAAAACTCAGATTCTCTTTCAACCTGAACTTGTTTCAGACACACCTCCACAATCAATCTACCTTAACGGTCCTATCCTCTCTACTCTTACCTACTTTCGGTATCTCGGCTCCCACCTGTCCATCACCGCGGACATCGATGAAGAGATTTAGCATCGGATCACATGTGCCTCTCCAGCCTTTGGCAGACTCCGAAACCGTGTCTTCAGCTGTAGGGTGCCGAAATTAACTACAAAGTTACACTTATATCGAGCAATGGTCTCCCCAACCCCGCTATATGGCAGCAAGCCATGGGTCACATACAGGAGTCGCCTCAAGGCACTTGAAATCTTTCACCAACGTAGTCTACATTCCATTCTCCGAGTTTGCTGGGAAGACAAGAGAACAAACGCCAGTAATCTCGCTGACACCAACTGTAGGAGCATCGAGTTTACCATTATCCATGAACAACTCTGCTGGACTGGCCATGTTACCCGCATGGACGACATTATACTGCTAAAGCGGCTATTTTACCGTTGAACTAGCAAATAGTAAATGTAACGTTAGCGGTCAACTGAAAAGGTATAAAGGTAGTCTTAAGACAAACCTGAAATAATCCAAAATCGACCCCCTCACCTGGGAGAAGATTACTCCACATCGTAATGCTTGGAGGAGCACCAAACAAGAAGGTGTCAATACTTTCAAGTTAGCCCGACTGCATACCGATGGAGACAAGCGCCGGAAAGACGCTGCCGCCACCCCTCCCACGCTAGATGTAGCCTTCCACATGTGTAACATCTATGAACGACCCTGCCGGACCCGTATCGGCATCTTTAGCCACCTCACAACTCACCAACGTTGGTGACATCCTCAATAACTCATATCATTGTATCATAGCTGGATGATCGTCATACTCTATTCCGAGTGACAACAAAGTAGGAAGTAGTAGTAGTAGTTGTAGTAGTGTGTGTGTGTGTGTGTTCATATTTTTCTTATGTGTGTGCCGTTCTTTTACCTCCACTACCGTTCCTTTACTTCTACTACCGATCCTTTATCTCTACTCTCGTTCCTTTACCTCTACTGCCGTTCCTTTACCTCTACTAAGGTTCCTTTATCTCCACTGCCGTCCCTTTACCTCTACTGTCGTTCCTTTATCTCCGGTGCTGTTCCTTTACCTCTACTTCCGTTCCTTTTAATCCATTGGCTTTGAAAACATTTTTCTTTCAGGAAAGTAGGATTTGAGGATGGCGCTTAATAACCATAGTGGCTGAAGGTCCTAGAACTAAAACTTACAGAATAGTGCTGAAAAAGTCTGTCTATTACAGTGTGTGAATGTATAAGACAGACAGACAGACAGAGTCTCCTTGGGAAAAGTCACCTAGAGAGTTCTGTCTCTCATAATATTTTAATGCTGTTGGACCTGTGTATTACTAACCTTGTTTTGCGCCTAAAGACCTTTGTTGTTGAAGCCCAGTAATAATATTATAACATCAACAGTAACAACAACCATTTCTCCTACGTCCCCTTCTTCCCACCCATGTAGCCCAGACTCTTCCTAGTTAGTTTTCAGTACTGTGTTCTCAGTATTGTGTTCCCAGGACGTTTATTTCCACAACATACGTTTACACAGCTGGTCCCTTCCCAAGCATGACCTGAATTTTTACTTAAACTTACTTGACAGAGGGATCACGTGAAGAGTAGCCCCTAGTCTGTTTCACCCTAACGCTAACCTAACTTAGGTTACCCTAATCTAACCTAATCTTCATTGTACCTAACCTGACAATAACCTAACCAAATGCTTACCGAACCTAACCTAGTCTAGTTCAACTTAACCTACCCTGTAATGTATCGCAACCTAACATAACCAACTTAACATAAACTAACCTAGCCTCCCAAACGCAAACCTTACCCAACCAAAGATTGCGTATATAATTTTCATTGTAGCAGAGATTTAGGGTCAGGCACTTCGAAAATGTGTAAATATTTACCCTCAGAGACACGAAGACGTTTTCAAGGTCGGCGTTGCCTGCCAATTGAGCGGGTCCTTGGCTGGTCACCCATGATAACAGCGACAAGGCGTGTGGAATAAGGGTTTGTTGGTTTGTTGGGGTATGAGAGGAAGGGGGAAGTGTGGGGAGCAAGAGGGGTGGGAGGGCATGTGGAGGGTGATGTTGTGTAGTCCGGCAGCCAAGCCATAGATTTATGCTGAACCCGAATTTGTCGTCCAGACAAGCTTTTTTGACTAATTATAAATAATTTGAGGGTGCTGAATCCAAATCTGCCGGGTGCCACTTTGTCACCCATGGGGAAATGAGATATTTAAGATGGCGTCCAAGATGGCCGCCGAATACATAAAGTTTGATATTTCAACCCCTAAGCATCATAGAACAAATATTTTTGGTTGAGTTTTTTTGGGCTTTCAGAGACAAGGTATGTAAAAAAAGTAGTTTGAAATCTGTGTCTGGAATATAAAGACGTATTTAGGATGACGTCCAAAATAGCTACCGTATATACCTTGTTTTCTTTTTAAACTTCAAAGCAACATATAATGGCATTATTTTATTCTTCTTCCATTATAGCCTACAGTATATAATAATTCAGCAAATATTTAATATTATGTATTTAATATTTGGGCTAACTGATTTTTATGTTTGTGGCGATGGTGACTCAATTAACTAATGCATGGCTTTCATTTCAAAAGTACTGTGTCTGCAGCAAGTTCATAACATCAGTATCAAATATGTTCTTCAGTATGAATATCACCAATTCCACCTTCCTTATTTGAAGACAATGGTGACATGCGAAGAGTGAGGCCACCTTGAAGAAGAGGCTGGGAGTGTATTTTTCTTCTCGTTTCGTTGAACAAGCTGAAGTAACTGTAGTAGATGGATGTGCTGTCCTATGAATCATCGCATGGCCTTCCAGGGGTACAGCTGAGAACTTCATCAAGAACATGATTGCATACATCAGCAACATATTGCAGAAGATTGATGTACAGTATATCTCATCTTTGACAGGTACTACCCAAACAGTATCAAAGATACAATGAGGATGTCAAAAGCAGGAAAAATGCAAGCCTGACTTTAAACACACAACTACCCTCTCAGAAAGTTGTGCTGACAGTCAAAAAGAATAAAGTGAAACAGATAGATCTTGTCTGTCAGTATCTACAGGAGAATGCCGAGCTTCTTCTACAGAATGGTAGAAAGCTCATCACTACTGGCTAAGACTCAGTACCCAAAAAGATTCAGTTGGGTATTGTCATGTGTAAACCAGACTTGAAAACGCTTCACGAAGAAGCGGATGTGAATATAGCAAAACAGGTGTTGTTTCTTGCCTCAAGTGGCATTGATTTCATCAAAGTCATTTGCGATGACACAGATGTGTATGTGCTGCTGATGCACTACTACTCATCACAGAAGTTAACCTACAAGATATTCATGTAGGGGACTAGTCCTTCAAGATCTACCAATAACATCATCACTACAAATAGCATCATCCATCATCACTACATATAACACCACCCATCATCACTACATATAACAACATCCATCATCACTACATACAACATCATCCATCATCGCTACATATAACATCATTCATCATCACTACATATAACACCACCCATCATCACTACATATAACATCATCCATCATCACTACATATAACACCACCCATCATCACTACATATAACATCATCCATCATCACCACATATAACATCATCCATCATCACTACATATAACACCATCCAGATTCTCGTGCAGACACACAACACACAGACATACTTCTTTGATTTAAATATATAGATAAGAAAAATACAGTCCTATAATTTACGATATTGTGGACCTATACAGAGTCTGGAATAAGATGGAGTAACGTTTTAGTGTATATAAGATTAAGATTATATGTGAATATTTCTGTTTCCATAGCGTGAAATTAGTCTTATTCACTAAATTATCACTTTCTCTTATGAATGAAAACAGAAATGTCTCCCACAATTGTTTCCCATTTACACCCAACCCCTATCGCTCATACTGTATATCCATCCAACCTATGTTTGAAGCTATCCAGCGTATTCGAGTTAATGATGATATTTGGTAACTTTCCACTCGTCCACTACTCTTTTTTCCAAACCAATGTTTACCTATTTCGCGCCTAAATCTAAATTTGTCTAATTTAAAACCATTGTTACGAGTTCGCACCTGATTGGATAGTTCGAGTACCTTTGTAATGTCACCTTCGTTTAGCCCTGACTTCCATTTATACACCTCGATCATATCACCTCTCACTCCGCGTCTCTCGAGGGAGTGCAAATTAAGATGCTTTAACCTGTTTGTATTCAAGGTTCCTAATGACCGGGATAAGTCTTGTCATCCTACTCTGAATTCTTTCTAGGGATTCTATATCCATTCTGTAGTACGGTGACCAGAATTGAACTGCGTAATCCAAGTGAGTTCTCACAAGCGCAAGATACAGTTAAAGATGACCTCGCTTCTCTTGTAATTAACACTCCTTTGTACTTAGTTAGCCTTTTTTCGAGCAAATACACATTGTTTACTTGGTTTAAGATTCCTACTTAACATTACTCCTAAATCTTTCTCACAGTCGGATTTCTCTATAACATCATTGTTCAACTGGTATCTGGTTTCTCTGTTTACATCTCCTTGACTAAGTACTTTACATTTGTCCACATTGAATTTCATCTGCCATTTTTCAGACCATACGAAAAATTTGTTTAGGTCTTCCTGTAGTTTTGCGGAGTCTTCGTCCGATTCAAATACTCGCCCTGTTTAAGTGTCATCAGCAAATTTGCTTATGTTGCTGTCTATGCCGATATCTATGTCGTTTATGCATATAATAAATAATAATGGTCCAAGTACTGAGCCTTACTGAACTCCACTTGTAACGTTGCTCCAATGGGACTTAGTGCCATTAATGCTCACTCCCTGTTTCCTGTCCTGTAACCACGCCCTAATCCATTTAAGGATATTACCTTTGATGCCATGTGCTTCTACCTTATTAATTTGTCTTTCGTGGGGGACTTTGTCGAAACCTTTGCTAAAGTCGAGATATACCACATCATAATTGTGCCCCTCGTCCACCGATTCGAAAACTGATGAAAAGAATGTTAATAGATTAGTTAGACATGAACGTCCGCTTGTGAAGCCATGCTGGGAATCATTGATCAATCTGTGCTTCTCCAGGTGATTTCGAATGGAGTTGGAAATGATTGCTTCCAGTAATTTGCCTACTATTGATGTTAGACTGATTGGGCGGTAGTTAGAGGATAGTGATCTATCTCCCTTCTTGAAAATCGGTATTTCATTCGCTATCCTCCAGGATTCTTGTACTACACCTGTTTTTAAGGACATGTTAAACAACTTTGCTAAGGGCATACTAAGCTCTTCCTTACATTCTTTTAATACTCAGGCAAATATCTCATCGGGACCCGGTGACTTATTAGGCTTTAGTTTGTCTATTTGCTTACTAACATCGTTACTAGTCACTACTATCTCTCTTAATTTGTTTTCTTCACTATCTCTGAATAGAGTCGGTGCCTCGGGTATCATGTTTAAATTTTCGGTGGTGAAAACTGTTGAAATATATTTATTCAAATTATTGCTCATTTCTCCGTCGTTATCAGTGAGCTCGCCGGTGTCTGACCGTATTGGTCCAATCTTTTCTCGTGTTTTAGTTTGATACATTTGGTAGAATCCTTTGGGGTTTGTCTTTGCCTCCCTTGCTATCCTTACTTCATTATTCCTCTTGGCTTTCCTTACCTTGGTTTTAACACTACTCGCCAATACCTTACAATAATCCCGGAGGTATATTTCGCCATGATTTATCCTTCTACCTATAGCCTTCCTTTGGCCAATGATGTTCTTTAAATAATTATTTATCCATTTAGGATCATTGTTGTCTGATCTGAGTTTTTTGTATGGTATGTTCTGCCTTTGTGCATTAAGTAACTCATTATTTAAATTGTCGTGGAACTCGGCAATCTCAGATCTCGTTATCAGGTCGGTGTCATCTGTCAGGTTCACTGCCAAGCGCAACACCCCCCTCTCTCAGCTGCCTCTTTAAACTGTCAAAGTTTGCTCTTCTGAAATCTGGTACTTTAGTGGAATTTTCCTTACCTCTGCCCTGAAAATCTAACTGGAATCTAATTTCTTTGTGATCGCTGTTTGTAAGTTCGTTCCCAACCTCGACAATGCTAATGAGGTTTTCTCTGTTTGACAGAACTAAATCGAGTATTTGATCTGAGTTTTCTGTGTGGTGTATTGTCCCTTTGTGCATTAAGTAACTCATTATTTAAGTTGTTGTGGAACTCGTCAACCTCAGATCTCGTGATCAGGTCATCCTCAACCGTCATATTCTGTGAGGTTATCGTTGTCAGGTCTCCAGGTAAAGTGAGGTCTCCCTCTGTGGGTACATTGTGTTGGGTCACCTCGGGTAAGGTAATGTAATTCACCCATTCCCCAATTATGTAACTGTATATTTTCAGCCTTCTGGCTGCTATGCTCTTTCAATAAACCGTTAATTATTATTATTATTTATTATCATAACTCTTCTCTCAGCTCCCTTTTCACCCTATCGAAGTTTGCCCTTCTGAATCAATCAAAATATATATTCGGCGGCCATCTAGGACTCCATCTTGAGTATTTTTTTTTTCCCTAGGGTGACAAAATGGCACCCGGCAGATTTGTATTCAGCACCCTCAGATTATATAGAATTAGTAAAAAACTTTGTCTGGACGACAAATCGGGATATTCTCTGTTTCTCCCAGACTAGTGGGAAGAGGTTCAATTATCATCGTTGTCTGTGTGTTTGTGTGTGCGCGTGCGTTCGTGTATGTTATAATAATAATAATATTATTATTATTATTACTATTATTATTATTATTATTATTATTATTATTATTATTATTATTATTATCATTATTATTATTATTAACAAATAGAGCAGCCAGAAGCTGTCTGTCTATTCCAGTCATAGCTCCAAAACGGTAGCAGTTAGAGACCTGAAACACTTTATACACATATTACAAGGGTCCCAAGGTTGTGCACCTTGGTATTACTATTGACCACGGACCCCCAGATGGTCCGGCAAGAACCAAAAATCTTCCCAGACTGAAATATCGCCACGTCGATTGCGGGAAGTGGTTACCCGTGTCAGGGTTGATAAATTGTGACATTCAGATTTAGGTTAGGTCAGGTCAGGTCGAAGTGGTTACCCATGTCAGGAAGGTGAAACTGTGACAGTCAAGTTTATACAGTATATCTCATCAGTCCAATTTCGCACGCGAACTTCCTTATACAAACAATACCTCACTAGTCGCGAATCGAACCCTAGACCTCTGCGCGTGAACAAGAATCGTTACCTATGCACTTGAAGGTCAGCGTGGCGCGTTGGTAGCGATTCCTGTCTAGTGAGGTACTGTTTTTATACAGTACCGAGATTTGCCATAAGTGTATAGTTAGGTCATCTACGAGCTGTTGATACTTTTTACAGTGATTGGAATGGGGTTGGTCTTAGAGCGATCAGTATGAGGTCGTATGGGCTGGATGCGGTTGTGGTGTCGAACGGTAATTCGCAGACGGAGATCTCAGGTGGTAGCAGGGGATGGTCAGTTTGGGAAAACACTACTACAGTAGTGTTTCCCAAACTGACCGATGGGTCATGGTGATGATCAGAGAAGGTTAGTGTACAGAGCTCCTCTTTATATGATGTGTACGAGAGAGAGAGAGAGAGAGAGAAAGAGAGAGAGAGAGAGAGAGAGATTATTCTTTATACGCCCTCTTCTACACTCCTTTTTGGAGTCCTCATTGTGTAGCATTTCAAGAAGAAGACTGGACAGGGTAAGTATGAATGTTGTGTAAGCATACCTCGTTTAAGTATTGTGGGTTCATTGACCTGGGTACCGATGAAACATACGAAGTCATCCAGTCAGCTCGGCATCTTGCTTGTCGGGAGAAGCATTGATTAATTATCCACTGGCCAACACATTTAAACTTTTCATCTGATTCAGAAACAAAAATACTTGTATTTAATCAATTTATGTATGTTGAGTATGAATCGAAATTTAGTTTTACTCTATCATGTATAATATTTTAATATAAAATTTAATAACACTGCCTTACGTAATAAGTATTGTATTTGTGTAAATTGCATAAGCAGCGTCTGAGTGGTCTTAGAGGAGTACAACCATTCTGACTTTAAGGACTTAACTAAAACAACGACTTCTTGGACCACCGTTTGTATTCAATAGATGTATGACAGTGCAGGGGAACTTCACCAATCTGAGCTTCCACGAAAATCTCTTCTTCGGTTTAGTGTTACTGATATTCGGGAATTTCTGACTGAGGTACTTGAAACCTTCACCAATGTAATTCTCGCGTGGAGCCCAGTCATTTCTCTGATTATGGTCTTTTATAGCATGTCTGTCCTAAACACACGCAAAAAATATGCAAAACCATCTTGCATATCCATAAGTAAGTCTTTGAAATTCAGTTTATTTGATAAATTTTAGTACCACAGCCATATTCTCATAGGACTCTTTTAGATGAACTGAGTGAGCCATTGGCATACCAGGTAACTGATTTCTAATTTTAAGAACATCTTTCGAGCTGGTTTTGGAGATGTCAACAAAAAAGACAGAACTCAGAAGGATCAGACTTATGACCTCTAGTACAACTAAAAGACCATCAAATCACAGGAGATTCCACTGCTATAATCATGAATTCACAATTTTGTCTTTTTCTTCGAGAACTCAAGATGTCTGTCTAAGTCAGTCAGCTTGACAGTTCTAATATCTACGTATATTCAATATATTCACAACTAGATGTGATACAGCAAAACTAAGGGCAGAGTTGTATCAGCATACTTCAATTAGTAAGAAACATCAAATATTATTCATGAACCAAAAGCCTTGTTGGCCAGTGTAATCGAGCAAAGAGGGCTTGACTACTTCCGTGGAGACCTTGTTAAACTTCACTAGTAAGTCAAAGGGAGTGGTGGAGTGCTTGATCTTGAGTCCAGCGTCACAGCCGCCACGCTTGTCCTCGGTGGAACGCAGACCAAGGGCGTTTGTTACAATAGTCTAAATATTTTCCCGGCTTCTTCCTCTATAACATTCCTGAGTTATGTTTTCGGATCACTTGAAGATTAGTGTCCCAGCTTATTTCACCTTAACAATAACTATCCTAACGCTAACCTAAGTTACCTAACCTTATCTAACCCAAGTCATTCTAACCTATCCTAATCTAACCTAACTTAACCCATTCAAGCTTAAGCTCACCTAAAATAACCTTCCCCCAGATAGCGTTAGGGTGTTTAATCATCAGGTAACATAGTCCTCAGGTGATCCAAGAAAATTTATGAACTAATTTTGGTTGACACCGATATAAAAACTGTGACCTCCGAGTACCGTCATCCTGACTTGCACAGTGACGTCACCTCGGCATCATCGTGGGCAGTATCTTCAGCGTTGCACTGTTATATAAGATATGTCACCTGGATGTGTGTCGTTTTTTTTCTACTGTAAATACTGTACCTGAGCTTGACTTTGAGAGATCAGTTTGTGGTTGGGAGATGAAATAAAATATTTGTTATGTATTTGAAGTAAATGTAACGTTAATTCTCATACTGAGCAACACTGGCTCTAAACTTAGGTTTTCTACGTGTAAGATTTTGTTTTTTTCTGTACAGAAAGTCATTATAAGGGCTAACTTAGTAAAGGGATTAGTAGATGCCCACAGGACGATAAAAAAGTCCCAGTTCATCTTCAAAAATTAACGATACAGTTATACCTTGTTATGCCGATGGTGGTGTTGCATGTTCGTGGTGGTGTTGCATGTTCGTGGTGGTGTTGTATGTTCGTGGTGGTGTTGTATGTTCGTGGTGGTGTTATGTGTTTGTGGTGGTGTTGTATGTTCGTGGTGGTGTTATGTGTTCGTGGTGGTGTTGTATGTTAGTGGTGGTGTTGTATGTTCGTGGTGGTGTTGTATGTTCGTGCTGGTTTTATGTGTTCGTGGTGGTGTTGTATGTTCGTGGTGGTGTTGTATGTTCGTGGTGGTGTTGTATGTTCGTAGTGGTGTTGTATGTTCGTAGTGGTGTTGTATGTTCGTAGTGGTGTTGTATGTTAGTGGTGGTGTTGCATGTTCGTGGTGGTGGTGTATGTTCGTAGTGGTGTTATATGTTCGTTGTGGTGTTGTATATTAGTGGTGGTGTTGTATGTTAGTGGTGGTGTTGCATGTTCGTGGTGGTGTTTTATGTTCGTGGTGGTGTTGTATGTTCGTGGTGGTGTTATATGTTCGTGGTGATGCTGCATGTTCGTGGTGGTGGTGTATGTTCGATGTGGTGTTATATGTTCGTGGTGGTGTTGTATTTTCGTGGTGATGCTGCATGTTCGTGGTGGTGGTGTATGTTCGTGGTGGTGTTGTATGTTCTTGGTGGTGGTGTATGTTCGTAGTGGTGTTGTATGTTCGTGGTGGTGTTATATGTTCGTGGTGGTAGTGTATGTTCGTGGTGGTGTTGTATGTTCTTGGTGGTGTTGTATGTTCGTGGTGGTGTTTTATGTTCTTGGTGGTGTTTTACGTTAGTGGTGGTGTGATGTGTTCGTGGTGGTGTTGCATGTTCGTGGTGGTGGTGTATGTTCGTAGTAGTGTTATATGTTCGTGGTGGTGGTGTATGTTCGTAGTAGTGTTATATGTTCGTGGTGGTGTTGCATGTTCGTGGTGGTGGTGTATGTTCGTAGTAGTGTTATATGTTCGTGGTGGTGGTGTATGTTCGTGGTGGTGTATGTTCGTGGTGGTGTGATGTGTTCGTGGTGGTGTTGTATGTTCTTGGTGGTGTCGTATGTTCGTGGTGGTGCTATGTGTTCGTGGTGGTGTTGTATGTTCGCGGTGGTGTTGTATGTTAGTGGTGGTGTTGTATGTTCGTGGTGGTGTTGTATGTTCGTGGTGGTGTTGTATGTTCTTGGTGGTGTTGTATGTTCTTGGTGGTGTTATGTATTCGTGGTGGTGTTGTATGTTCGCGGTGGTGTTGTATGTTCGTGGTGGTGTTGTATGTTCGTGGTGGTGTTGTATGTTCTTGGTGGTGTTGTATGTTCGTGGTGGTGTTGTATGTTCTTGGTGGTGTTGTATGTTCGTGGTGGTGTTGTATGTTCTTGGTGGTGTTGTATGCTCGTGGTGGTGTTGTATGTTCATGGTGGGGTGTTATGCGTTCGTGGTGGTGTTGTATGTTCGTGGTGGTGTTGTGTGTTCGTGGTGGTGTTATGTGTTCGTGGTGGTGTTGTGTGTTCGTGGTGGTGTTATATGTTCGTGGTGGTGTTGTGTGTTCATGGTGGTGTTGTATGTTCGTGGTGGTGTTGTATGTTCGTGGTGATGTTGTATGTTCGTGGTGGTGTGTGTTCGTGGTGATGTTGTGTGTTCGTGGTGGTATGTGTTTGTGGTTTTGTTGTGCGTTCGTGTTCGTGTTGTGTGTTCGTGTTTGTGTTGTGTGTTCGTGGTGGTGTTGTTTGTTCGTGGTGGTTTGTGTTTGTGGTTTAGTTGTGCGTTCGTGTTCGTGTTGTGTGTTCGTGGTGGTGTTGTGTGCTCATGATGGTGTGTGTTTGTGGTTTTGGTGTGTGTTCGTGTTGGTGTTGTTTGGTCGTATTGTGTGTTCGTGTTGGTGTTGTGTGTTCGTGGTGGTGTTGTGTGTTCATGGTGGTGTATGTTTGTGGTTTTGGTGTGTGTTCGTGTTGGTGTTGTTTGGTCGTGTTGGTGTTGTTTGGTCGTATTGGTGTTGTGTGGTCGTGACGGTGTTGTGTGGTCGTGCCAGCGATTCCATAATAGGCTTTTCCAGTATGGTTCCGCTGAAGTAGGTCAACAAAAAATTCAGATGAACATGACCCAAACTCTTGCTATTTTTGGTTCTTCGAAACCTGAACAGTTGTCAGTGGGGGCAGTGAAGCGTGGCGGTGAATGCAAGACAGTAAAAATGATCTCTGATAGTTAATGCATCATCACAACATAACGCAACTCCATTTTAAGTTCACCACCCTCCTGACGTATGCTGGCAAATACAATGTTTGAACAATGTTTCACTGGACACAAAACATCGAGGGTGGGGTGAGACAAACGTAAAGTGCTTACCCACAGTATCTGCACCAGGCTGTGTGTGTGTGTGTGTGTGTGTGTAATAATAATAATAATAATTAACGGTTTATTGAAAGAGCTTGGCAGCCAGAAGGCTGAAAATATACAGTTACATATTTGGGGAATGGGTTACGAATTACAAATAATATACAAGTAACATAAGTGACACAAATAAGACATATAATAACTGAGATGGGGAAAAGCTCAAACTACAGTTCATTTCAACATAGTGACAGTGTTACAGTATTACAAGTTATTGATAATTTTTACAATGGTTGGGACTGGGCTGTTCTTATAGCGATCAGTTCGTGCACGTATGGGCTGGATGCGGTTGTGGTGTCGCACAGCAATTCTCGGACAAGGGATCTCAGGTGGTAGTAGGAGCCGGTCTCGGGGATGGTGTAGAAGCTTCTTACCAAATTTGCAGATGAGGTCGTGGTGATGGTCAGTGAGAGTCGAAAGGGTCAGTGTGTTGAGCGCTTCTTGATATGTAGAGTAGGAGGGGGAGAGAATAATCTTGCATGCCCTCTTTTGCACTTTTTCTAGGTGTTTACGTTGTGTGGCATTTAGGGAGGAAGACCAGGTGGGGGAGGCATAGGTGAGCTTGGGAAGCATGAATGTTGTGTAAACACTGAGGAGCTCGTGTGCAGGAACTCCGAGGGACTTGAGTCGGCGGAGGAGGTGGAGACGGAAACTGGAGGATTTGACAACTTCATTGACGTGTGGTTTCCAATTTAGTTTGTTGTCTATGGTGACGCCGAGGAGCTTCGTGGAATCTACAACCTGGAGTGTGTTCGGACCTAGAGTAATGGAAGGAGGTGGGACAATGTCGGAGGAGAGGTTGATGTGCATAACCATGGTCTTGGTATGGTTGATGGTGACATGGTTGTTGGTGGCCCAGTTTTGGAGACTGTTCAATAAATCCTGAAGGGCGGTATAGTTGGGAGCAGAATTGTTGACGCTGATCCCAATGGTGGAGTCGTCGACATATTTCCAGTGAGCAGGGGTTTCTCTTAGGGCATCATTGATGAGCATAAGGAAGCAGAGTGGTCCCATCTTGGTGCCTTGGGGGACGCCACAGGTGAGTGACTGAAAGGTGGAGACAGCCCCTCGGAAGCGTACAGCTTGGCGTCGGTCACTGAGGAAGTCTGTAAGCCATGGTATGAGGCTTCTTCGAAGCCCGAGGTCAATAGCTTTGTTGATGATTATATTGTGGTCGACTAGGTCGAACGCTTTAGTGAAATCAATGAAGGCGACAGCTACAGACGTTTTTCGTTTCTCGAGATGGCGGTATATGTAATCGAGAAAGCTGACAAGACAGTGAGTGGTGGAGGAAGTTTTCATGTTGCCAAATTGCTGAGGGTCTACGACTCCTGCAATATCAGCATAAGCCCAGTCGAACACAAAACTTTCACAGATTAGGCTGGGTATTGGGGTGATTGCAATAGGTCGTAGCTGATTTAAGGATTGTGGGCTGGTTGACTTGGGCACTGGTGATACATAAGAGGTTTTCCAGTCAGCTGGGCATCTGGCTTGACTAAGAGAAGCATTGATGATGGAGCAGAGGGGTTTAGCAAGCTCCGGGGAGAACTCCTTGAAGAGTTTCATTGGTAAGTCAATGGGGGTGGTAGAGCGTTTTAATTTTAGTTTGTCCAGGCGTTTTGCTACGTCAAATTCTTCTACTAAGTCAGAGGGAAGGGGGGCTGGTAGGTAAGCAGGGAGAGTGGTTGTGTCAAGCCGTGGGAGCGTCTGGCATATAGTAGCGAAATGGTTATTTGTTTGCTCAGCTGCGTCAACACTAGTGAGATGGCTAAGGAAGGGGAGGGGGTGTGTCTTATTGTTTAGTCCACAGAGTTCTTTAAGCTTACCATACCATTGACTGATGTTGGTCTGCTTCAGGTGTTGTAATTTGGTTGGGTAGTGGGACTTCTTTGCAGTGCGTATTTCGCGGATGACTCGGTTGCGAAGTGACCTGTAGCGGATGTGGTCATTGAGATGAAAGGCTCTGTCTCTCTGTTGCATAAGTCTTTTGATCCGAGGTGTGATCCAGGGCAAGTCAGCTGGGTGAGATCTGACGGACTTCTCGGGGAAGAAGTGGTGGTGAGCTTGCGTGGTGGTGTTGGTATAATTTATCCATTTGGTTTCCACGTGTGTGTGTGTGTAATAATAATAATAATAATAATAATAATTAACGGTTTATTGAAAGAGCTTGGCAGCCAGAAGGCTGAAAATATACAGTTACATATTTGGGGAATGGGTTACGAATTACAAATAATATACAAGTAACATAAGTGACACAAATAAGACATATAATAACTTAGATGGGGAAAAGCTCAAACTACAGTTCAATTCAACGTAGTGACAGTGTTACAGTATTACAAGTTATTGATAATTTTTACAATGGTTGGGACTGGGCTGTTCTTATAGCGATCAGTTCGTGCACGTATGGGCTGGATGCGGTTGTGGTGTCGAACAGCAATTCTCGGACAAGGGACCTCGGGTGGTAGTAGGAGCCGGTGTCGGGGATGGTGTAGAAGCTTCTTACCAAATTTGCAGATGAGGTCGTGGTGATGGTCAGTGAGAGTCGAAAGGGTCAGTGTGTTGAGCGCTTCTTGATATGTGGAGTAGGAGGAGGAGAGAATAATCTTGCATGCCCTCTTTTGCACTTTTTCTAGGTGTTTACGTTGTGTGGCATTTAGGGAGGAAGACCAGGTGGGGGAGGCATAGGTGAGCTTGGGAAGTATGAATGTTGTGTAAACACTGAGGAGCTCGTGTGCAGGAACTCCGAGGGACTTGAGTCGGCGGAGGAGGTGGAGACGGAAACTGGAGGATTTGACAACTTCATTGACGTGTGGTTTCCAATTTAGTTTGTTGTCTATGGTGACGCCGAGGAGCTTCGTGGAATCTACGACCTGGAGTGTGTTCGGACCTAGAGTAATGGAAGGAGGTGGGACAATGTCGGAGGAGAGGTTGATGTGCATAACCATGGTCTTGGTATGGTTGATGGTGACATGGTTGTTGGTAGCCCAGTTTTGGAGACTGTTCAATAAATCCTGAAGGGCGGTATAGTTGGGAGCAGAATTGTTGACGCTGATCCCAATGGTGGAGTCGTCGACATATTTCCAGCGAGCAGGGGTTTCTCTTAGGGCATCATTGATGAGCATAAGGAAGCAGAGTGGTCCCATCTTGGTGCCTTGGGGGACGCCACAGGTGAGTGACTGAAAGGTGGAGACAGCCCCTCGGAAGCGTACAGCTTGGCGTCGGTCACTGAGGAAGTCTGTAAGCCATGGTATGAGGCTTCTTCGAAGCCCGAGGTCAATAGCTTTGTTGATGATTATATTGTGGTCGACTAGGTCGAACGCTTTAGTGAAATCAATGAAGGCGACAGCTACAGACGTTTTTCGTTTCTCGAGATGGCGGTATATGTAATCGAGAAAGCTGACAAGACAGTGAGTGGTGGAGGAAGTTTTCATGTTGCCAAATTGCTGAGGGTCTACGACTCCTGCAATATCAGCATAAGCCCAGTCGAACACAAAACTTTCACAGATTAGGCTGGGTATTGGGGTGATTGCAATAGGTCGTAGCTGATTTAAGGATTGTGGGCTGGTTGACTTGGGCACTGGTGATACATAAGAGGTCTTCCAGTCAGCTGGGCATCTGGCTTGACTGAGAGAAGCATTGATGATGGAGCAGAGGGGTTTAGCAAGCTCCGGGGAGAACTCCTTGAAGAGTTTCATTGGTAAGTCAATGGGGGTGGTAGAGCGTTTTAATTTTAGTTTGTCCAGGCGTTTTGCTACGTCAAATTCTTCTACTAAGTCAGTGGGAAGGGGGGCTGGTAGGTAAGCAGGGAGAGTGGTTGTGTCAAGCCGTGGGAGCGTCTGGCATATAGTAGCGAAATGGTTATTTGTTTGCTCAGCTGCGTCAACACTAGTGAGATGGCTAAGGAAGGGGAGGGGGTGTGTCTTATTGTTTAGTCCACAGAGTGTGTGTGTGTGTGTGCACTAAAATTTTATATATTTACTGTAATCCTAATGGGTGACTTTTCGTTATGGCACAATAAGAAGTGAATGATAGAGATCTAAAGTGCTGATAATCCTGAAGAAAAAGATGAATTCTATTTAGCCTGAACTATACCTTTCCTTCTATGTTTAAAGTACATTTGCAATTTAGGTTGAATAATTACTGTAAGTGTAATTATTTACAACTAATAGTTTGGTATAAATCATACACCAGAAGCTTGAACACACTGTTCATACACCAGAAGGTTCAACACACTGATCATACACCAGAAGCTTCAACACACTGATCATATACCAGAAGGTTCAACACACTGATCATACACCAGAAGGTTCAACACACTGATCATACACCAGAAGGTTCAACACACTGATCATACACCAGAAGGTTCAACACACTGATCATACACCAGAAGCTTGAACACACTGATCATACACCAGAAGGTTCAACACACTGATCATACACCAGAAGCTTCAACACACTGATCATACACCAGAAGGTTCAACACACTGATCATACACCAGAAGCTTGAACACACTGATCATACACCAGAAGGTTCAACACACTGATCATACACCAGAAGCTTGAACACACTGATCATACACCAGAAGGTTCAACACACTGATCATACACCAGAAGGTTCAACACACTGATCATACACCAGAAGGTTCAACACACTGATCATACACCAGAAGCTTCAACACACTGATCATACACCAGAAGGTTCAACATACTGATCATACACCAGAAGGTTCAACACACTGATCATACACCAGAAGGTTCAACACACTGATCATACACCAGAAAGTTCAACACGCTTATGATACACACTAAATATGGTAAAAATTTGAGAGTATAATAATAAGTGTGGACTAAGTGTGGAAAATGTTCGTAAAACGGTTTTGGTGATAATGAATGTGTTGTACGTACAATGTGATGACTTTATTCAGAAACATAACGTGTTAAATATGTCAAACCAAAAGTAGTAAACGTCCTGTTTTACCTCATGTAGACTAGTGTTCCACCAGGAAAAGGTGCTGCCTCACCACCACAAATAACTCACTAGTATGGGGAGTACCTTACAGGTGCATGTACAGTATTTAATGGATTAATGTTAATACTGGGTAAAACTTCTCTATTCTTCACAGATGAAATCAATATTTGTTGTGACTGCGTGAGTGTGGTATTCTTACCATTATATTTACAGAAAGAATATTAAAGATAATAGCTCAGGGGATTTTGACGTCACAAGTGGGTCATATGATCCGAGAGAGGCAAAGTTATGCAATGCCGTTCTCACACGATCGCATGATATCTGTAATTACGGACTGATATGTCAAGTTTAGCTGGTGCTGTGCACGTGTAAATTACTTGATACTCACCCAAGTTACGGTACCCCGCCCTTGCAGAGAGTTGGCCGGAAGCACCAACATCTCAGAAGGTTGTCATGTTGGCGGCCATCACCTAAACTCTTTTAAGTGCGGAGGGAGAAAATAATTCGTGAATTCTAATGACATACTGAAGGCGCCATACTTGTAATATTACTCAGAGAACTGACAACCTAACAATGCATAAGTGAAAGAAAGCGGGAGGGGGGAACCCTTGTGTGTACAGGGACACCTCACTTGTGATGGAGTAGGGTGTATCCCAAGAAAACATTGGTCCTCACCCTCCTCCCTCCCTAGTACTTACGTAACCCAGCGACCCCTTCACCACAACCACTATACCACTACTACTACCGCCACCACCACCACTATTATCATGATCACTACCACCACCACCACCACCACAATTAACAGGACCACTACCACCACCACCATCCCTACCACAGCCATCATCCCTACTACCACCGCCACTATTACCCTGACCACCACCACCACCATCACTCAGAAAATAGGTGTCGTATTCCCGTCTCTGTTTTCTTTCCTATTTTTTTTATTTGTCCCCAAAATAACTCTACTGTAGAAGAGCTTGTTGACTGGCACTAAACTTCGTAGGTTTGTTCAACATGTGACAGCAGTTACAGGGCGATATACTTTGGTGAAAGTAATTTATCTTAAATTGTGTGGGTAAAAAGTGAAGCCTACCAAGGTAGTTAGAACAAATAGGCATAAGACATGTAACCTCATATCATGTCCTTTGTCTGAATAAATTAAGAAGCGTACATATCGTTTTAAATGTCCCCTAACTAATATAATAACAATAATAGAACAGAGGTAACCCATGTTAAATAACTAAATAAAGAAATCAGAATAAGAGAGCACACTCCCCTACATCCTTGTGTAAGGTGAAGCGCAGAAACGTTTACAGCGCCCAACAGGGAAGCATGCTAAGTTCATGCTTGCCTTTATGTCTCACGAGTTAAGGGAGTAGAAGCCTGAAGAGTCAAGGGCGTAGAAGCCTGAAGAGTCAAGGGCGTAGAAGCCTGAAGAGTCAATGGTTTATGTCTTCAAGTTATTGGAAGCTCCAACAACTTTCCCTGAATACGAATTCGCAACTTTCGACTTACAACAGGTACCTACTTTACTGCTAGGTGAACAGGGACTAATGGGGGCTAGGAAGTAAGTCCAAGCAACTTCCACCGGCCCGGGAATCGAACCCGTGACATCTCGCTTGCGAGGCAAGAACGGTACCGCTTCTACCACCGGTCCCCCTTACTTTATGAAATGAAAGACCTTATTAAATAATTATAAATAAAGAAATACCCAAACCCCCTTCACTAATTAATAACATATTCACGCTATTAAGATATATTCATTACAAGGGAGGGAAGACGGCAGGGAGATATGAAGGGAAGAGAGGGAGTGAGGGAGAAACTAAAGGGTTGAAGAAAGAGAGAAGAAAATAGAGAGAGAGAGAGAGAGAGAGTCTCTCTGCCGGGTCTCGTCTTCTGTGCAAATAAGGGTCAAGTGGGCGACGTAGGGAGGAAGGTGTCGATGACGTAACACCTAACCGGAAGTCCTGCCACGATGCTGAGTTGGAGGTGGAGGCTGAGGTGGAGGTGGAGGCTGAGGTGGTGGTGGAGGCTGAGGTGGAGGTGGAGGCTGAGGTGGTGGTGGAGGCTGTGGTGGTGGGGGAGGCTGAGGTGGTGGTGGAGGCTGAGGTGGTGGGGGAGGCTGAGGTGGTGGTGGTGGAGGCTGAGGTGGTGGGGGAGGCTGAGGTGGTGGTGGAGGCTGAGGTGGTGGGGGAGGCTGAGGTGGTGGGGGAGGCTGAGGTGGTGGTGGGGGAGGCTGAGGTGGTGGTGGGGGAGGCTGAGGTGGTGGTGGAGGCTGAGGTGGAGGTGGAGGCTGAGGTGGTGGGGGAGGCTGAGGTGGTGGGGGAGGCTGAGGTGGTGGGGGAGGCTGAGGTGGTGGGGGAGGCTGAGGTGGTGGTGGAGGCTATGGATGTGGTGGCGGTTTACTTTGGGAGGTAAGAGGTAGGAGTAGGCTTGTCTTTCCTCCCCCACCCCATTCCTTTCCTCTATACTACCTCTCCTCCCCAACCCTCCCCACTGCACTACTTCCCCTGACTAACCCTCCCCATTACAGTACCTCTCCTCCCCAACCCTTCCCACTACTCTCCTTCTCCCCCCAACTCTCCCCACTACACTCCTCCTCCTCAACCCTCCCCACCACATTACCACTCCTCAACCTTCCCCATTACACTACCTCTCCGCCTCAGTACATTACTTCCCTTCCCCAGTCTTCCCCACTACACTTTCTCTGGCTCCTCTGTACCCTTTAATAGCCAGAAGATACGCTATTTCTCCCTAACAGAGGGAGGGTGCGTGAGCAGGGTCAAGTGTAAATTCCTTCACGGACTTGGTGGTATCTCGATGGGTAATTGTGTTTGTTTTACAATACGTCAATTAATTTGCATATGACAGGTATCCCTCGTATTACCTGGTATTAATTACATGCTCATATTAATTATACGCATAGATGATGTTGGTAGTGAATATTAAGATGGTCAAGGTAACTAAAACCTGACTATTTTTCATAAATTTTATTTGAAGGAGAAGTTAGGTGAATAGTTATGAAGATGATAAGGAAAAGTAATTTTTATATTTTTCATCGATTATATGAAGAGTAAATATACTCGTAAGTAAGTGGATAATTAAGATGATAAATGTAACTAAAGCTGTTTATTGTTCATTATTATATGCAAAGTAGATGTAATAGCGCTGGTAACTTGCGATAATTAAATGGGTGAACTAATGGCGCGGTTACACGAGCAATAAAAAATAAGCAGCATAAGGCAACATTGTCCTTGGAAATATTGACGAAGAAAATATTGGCAACACCATCATTCCTGCGATGTTGTCGTCAATGTGGAGCAATTCCAAGCAACACGGCCACTCTGCTTACTGTCTTCAGGGGAACCTGTGAAGGTTGTGCTCTAGAAAATGGATCTTGGAATTGCAGCTGCCGCTTATAATTCATAAACAACGCAGGAAGAAGAGAAAAATGTGGGTTAGACCATATCTGGAAAAGCAATCTTCTTATGCAGCTCTGTGGAAAATTACAAATTGACAAGTATTTATTTCAGAATTTCTTGTATACAAGAATGTCTCATAGTGACTTTGAGGTGCTTTGTAATTTTATTCAGGGTGTCTACTGGTCTGGAAAACCTGAATAAGGCAGGGGATTTTATTTTGGGTTGGAAAATCTGGAAAAGCCAAGGAATTTTACAAATAAACATGGAATTTTATTTGAATTCAGTTCAACTTCAATATATTGCTATTTTGACAATAACTGAATTGTTTGTGTTCCTGTCATATTTCATGTTTGTGAACAAATAACCAAATATTACAGGTAACTACTAATTCTGCAATGAGTATTGTCAGAGATGAATTGTTTTTATAATTGAGTGATTTTATTTAAGTGGATTATTCCACATATTTATCATGAGTCATGTACGGTAAGTGGTTCAGTAGTGTGATTTTTCGATTTTGCCGGTCGACCCACGTGAATCGCGCAAATCTGAGGAGAAAAATATAGAGGAGGGAGGTTACGGTCTTTGTCGATGGTCATCACTAGGCTCGGGGTGAGGGGGGGGGGGGGGGCCGTGGATTCCAAATGGGTCTTGCTATTGATTAATATCATATATATCATCTTTAAATTTCAAAATAGTATATACATTATTATTGAAAACCTCTAATTTTGTTAATCTCGCAATAAATACCGAATTAAAGTACCTGTAATTTTTCAAATTTACACCTGGAAAAGCCAGGGAATTTTGTTTTGTCTGGCCAGTAGACACCCTATTATTGGTCCAATGACACAGAAAATGGATATAAATATGGGGGCAGCAATTCCTACGAAAACTAAACTAGCCATCACATTAGGTTTTCTTGCCACTGGAGATTCATATAAAAGATTGTTGTACCTGTCTAGAATATCAAGAGCTAGTATTGCATTTGTTCTCAGGCTGTTCAACTTACTTTGTGCTGTCTCCAAAGTAATGCCATATTCATTTGCAATCTTATTCCAGTTGTCTCTCTTTATATAACGGTCATAATACTTGGGATGACCAAAATCTCATTTTTCAGGATGACAATGAATACTGTTGATAAAGTCTATAATTTTTTCATTATTCCACGGTGTGGGGTAGCTGTACTAGCTATAATGTGAGAACACAAAACTCAGCACACACACGCTGTCCCTTGCGCAGACTTGTACTGACGCCCACAATAACGCCTAACCTGGCAATACTGTCGTATTTTCCATCTTGCAGGAATCGCATGTCAATGCACGTCAACACAGGTTTCCATTCCATCATATGGCTGACACTATTGACCAATCCGTGGTAGTACTTGTTCCATGTGGCTCATGTATGGCCGGTAATATTGACCAATGGGGAAGCTGAGCAATATTGCTGTAAAATATTGCATCGTGTGCAAAACGCGCACACATACAAAAAAATAAAATAAAACACATACATACATACATACATACATACATACAACAACTACTACTACTACTACTACTACTACTACTACTACTACTACTACTACTACTACTACTACTACTACTACTACTACTACTACTTTTTTTTTTTTTTTTTTTTTTTTTTTTTTTTTTTTTTTTTACCGTGGCCTCCAGCCTCCCCCAATAGCCACACCTTCGCCACCATTTATTTACCTTAATATTAAATATCCTAATACATAAGAAACTATCCTATCTGTGTTGAATTAGTTGAGCCACAGATCTATGCGGCATTCAGTGACAGTAGCCTCATAGTCAATATCTGCAGCAGTTGTCGGAATTGGGGCAGAAGCTCTCGTTCCCCTGAGGCAGAGCAAAGCCAACCGAAGGAGAGAGAAAGACAGTCGACATCTCATCCAGGCTGTAACATAACTTCTGGGCTGCTGCTTCTGTTCGGAGATCACCTCCGCGAGTCTGGCGTAGAAACATCTTGCACTTGGTCCCATCCCACCAGAGGTTGTGAACACTAGAGGAGTGAAGCTGCCTTGATCAACGTTTTGAATTCTCTCTCCATATGCCCTTCTCTTGTCGTTCTCGTTCCTCCTATGTGCAGCATCGTAAGCGAGGTTAGGGTGACATGCGGCCATGGGATCAAAAATCCTGATGTCGAAGAAAGCTCGCTGTCCCCGCGTCCAGAATCCTCTAGCACTGACGTCCACACGGGCTTCGTTAGATGTGTTTGAAGTCCTATGTTGGAAGATCTCGCCATCCAATGGAAGGAGGGTCGGTTCTACCATGACATCCCGGCAGATTTCCTTCAACATATTTGCTGTAAGGTCCCTTACTTCGTCATGCCTCTTGCATATGAAGCCCCCTTTCTTGCACACCATGGCGTGATCGCCGTCATAGGAAGAGCCACACACACATTGAGAGGGCAAACCTTCTACTAGCCGACTGTACCTTAGAGCAATGGCATCTATAAATTCTTGTTTGTTAAGACTGAAACCATTTGCCCGTGTCGGTAATGTAGTTAACCAGTTTGAGGCACCCACCTCCTGCGCTATAGCTACTTTTTTTTTTTCAAATTTTCTGGGACCTGCAGCAACAGTTGCTGCAACTTATCATTTTGGCAGTGCTGTCGATCTGTTGTAATGGACCTACGAATCTCGTTTACTTCACTGGTATCGAACTCCCCTGTTGCGTTGTGGGCTATTATGTGGTCCGTGACGGCTGCCGTGAGCTTAAGTGAAATTTTTATGTTCGGTGGCTGCAATCTCCTCTGGATTGGTTAATCCCATCCCTCCCAGTCTTGGTGGAAGTGCAAGAAGTGCTCTTTCTACTGGGGTTAAGTGAGTGTGTTTCACTAATTTGGGAATGAACTTGACACTGATAGTTTCTTCCAGAGGGTGGAGGAGGGGTCCGATATCAGGGATAGTACGCATCAGGTAGTTCCAACGATGCTTGACTGTATGGGTGAATGCAACAAAAACCGCATGTGGCTCTGTGTTAGCAATCTCAGACAGAGCTTGGATTTCACTAACCCACTCATTCACCTTTCCCGCTACGTACTCGGTCTTGAAGTCCGTAGTGCCAATTACTGCGCTTAGATGTCTTTGGCCGCCTTAGTTATTTTGACCTCACTTCCGCCAAAAACCTCCTTTGACCGTTCATTATGTTCTGGCTTCACGAGGAAGGACTTGCTGGCGTTTGGGTGGTACCCTATTTGTGGACCTCGCGATGTTACCAGGTCCCACCACTTTTTGATGCCATCCATTTTTCCTGCTCCTGTAAGGTCGTCAGCATACACAACATGTTTGACCCCAGTTGTTTCAAATTGTATTTCTTGTTGGAGCACTGATAGGCCTATTGCATACATTGCCATTGCAACAGGGTCCCCCTGTGTTGTTCCCTCGGTTGACTGTAAGATGGTATCACCTCTGAGGGCCTTGTTGTTTACTATATAAATCTGATGGATTCCTATAGGAGTTTTCAATGTACAATGCAAAGCTTGGACACTTGATCTTGATGTTTTGCAGTGCGGCCTTGCGGTTAAGTATGTTGAATGCGTTTGAAGCGTCGACCAGGAGAACGGCCTCACAATCGCGTTGCTCAAACATTGTTCTCATGGCGTGAATGGCCGCCTCCCCTCCAGCTTGTTGGCCGGCACAAACTTGCAGGTTCCCTGCTGCTGCCCTGACCTCGTCCTTTGCCACCTTCATTATGCATTTTCCGATGATTCGCCTCAGCACCTCCCCCACTCCTATTGGCCTACATCCTGGATTCTTATCCAGGGGAATGAGGCGGCAGGCCGTCAGAGCATGAAGGTGATGGCAGCATGAGGATGCCAGCTTTCTTGCAAGGACGGCAATGGCCGTGCAGAGATCACTTGCTGCGGGGCCAAACTTGTTAGTGCTGAGGATGACTCCCCATCCGTTTGCATCCAGTCCTGAAGGGCCAGCCCCTCCCTGAGTCTTCAGTGCCTTTTTCCACACCATCCCTCCTTTTATTTTCTCGAACAGGAGAGCATTTGGTGGGATATAGGCACCCTGAAACCTGATGCCTTCATCATCACTTACAGAGGGATGTTTTTCTTTCATTTGTTTTCATGTCTCTCTGTTTATTGGCAGGACCCCACCGGTGGATTCCTCTGTGAGATATCTTACCGCCAGAGACACTTTTCCCACACGCATTTTGTTTCCAAACTTCCTTGCAGCATCATCAGTGTTTTGCTTTCTCGTCTCCTGCAGATTTTAGTCTCTGCTGCAGTGTTCTTGCTTCACATAGGAGATCATCAAGGGCCCCCTTCTGCCACAGTGTCAGTCTTCTCTTCATTGCTGCCGCATTTTCTTTGTGCTTAATCTTTGTGTGTGTCCTCTGACAGAATAGACGTGGTATTATTGCCAGTATATGAAGAGCTAGCGGGGCAAGGAGGCGGTCTTGAGTGTACTCAGTTATGAGACTAATCATCTCCCGAATCATTTCTTTGGTGGCCGCACACTTGGGTGGTTCAAACAGGTTTGCTGGCGACCACCTGACAATTTCTGAGTAAGTTTTTTTTAACCCATATGTCCGCATTTTCCATCCACATGCCATTGAACTGTGGTGGCTGTCTCTCATTCACCTCGTGGACATCAGCTACTATTGGAGCAGCGTTTATTGGTACTACATTTTCAGGTTGAGGAGAGTCACTGCAATCATTTAGGATATCATCGGGCGGCTGGGTCCCGGCGATATCCACTGTGGCCTCCTGCGTCGGCTCTCTGCCATGAGGGTTATAAGGGTTGCGGCAATTGTTTCCCTTTATGCAAGCCACACATGGTCGGTTGTTTCTCGCACAAACACAGCTAGTGCATTTTTGGTACTGGCTAGCACTGACACAACAATGACTGTCACCCGGCATAATGATCTGCACCTTGGGCGACAGTTACGTCCGCCTCCACACATATGATTTGGTCCCATGCACAAGATTATACTGGTTCTTATGAGGGAAGGGCAGAGAGGTGACAGGCTGGACTGCTGTGTCCAGGTAGTAGGGGCATACGTGCGTGCGTGGGTGTGTAGTAGGGTGTGTCAATTTAGTGGGTGAACTGGCTAAATTGAAAATCGAGTAATTTGGTAGCAATTTATTGTAGTCTTTAAGCATGCAAAACAATATTCTGACATAAATTTTTTTTTATAATAAGTCCTACCTACATCAAATGGATTTTTAAATGTACATATTTGTGAATTTATAACATAACCAGCGTTTGCACACATGTTACTGTTTCAAGTTTCAAATTATTATATTTTATTATCCGTAGTCTATTTGAAAGTAACCAATGCCTTCATACTCTCTTTGCTTTGGTTTCTTGTCATCAGTAGTCTGCTTGCTATTTGTGCTTTGATGTAACCTTCTCGCCTCTCGTGGCTGTAAACATGGCCCGCTGCTTCTGTGACCATTTTCACACATCTCTCCACACTTTGAGTGTGGGAAGGCCACTTCGGCACCTGCATTGGAGTCTCTTTAAGGTTTCTCAATTCTTGGCTAGTTAGACTTGTTGTCAATGGTGGCCCTAAGACTTCCAAACTCAAGTCAACCAATTCTGACAATTTGGTGGCATTGACGTTTATTGGGGGAACTTTTCTTGAATGAAACGAACAGTCTCCCAACTGGTCGTCATCTATTAGCGTTCCTCTAATCTTTAGAATGACTTCTACAGCCTCGGTTCGGAGATTGGTACATTGACTGCAAAGCATTGCTTGCAAAACTGCTTCTGATCGAGTATACCAAGCGGACCTTCTTGCCACAGGTAACACGATGTCCCTCACTACCTTCCTCTGTGTTCTTACTAGTTGCAATTGAAACAAAAGGTGATTGGGCCCATCCACCCACATAGGATTAAGCTTCACACTAAACCACTGGGGAAGATAAACTCCAATAATAAATTCAACAATTAACCTCTAATTCTTCAGCACTTTGCCCTTCAATTCGTGTTTGGAAATCCAAATCCTGCAGAAACGAAGAGCTGTAGTTAACCAACGGCTGTGACTGACAGGTCCAATCTCCAAGAGAGCCAATGACTGAGGCACTTCTCCTGATCTTATTGCTTGGGCAATACGATAAGCATAGGATTGATCTGTGCTGAGATCTTTGATGACTCCTTCAGACAACGCCGGAAGGGGAGGGCCAACTTCGACCTTTGGAAAGGTTGTATTTATTTCTAGTTGTGTTGCTTCATCCAGCATGATGCCAAGGGGACCTGACCACTTGTTGTTGCTCTTTGTAGGACCATCAAGTTCCTGGATGAGATGACGAAGAGGTAGCTCGCCTGTATGTAAATCACATACAATCCAAACAAGTCTTCTTCCTAGTTTTTTCTCTAAATGCGTCATTACACCCCCCTGCCATCCGGTGTTCACTGCAGTTGAATCTCCACCAACAGCCTGCAGTGAACTGCCAAGTCCTCTCTCCTGAACCCAACATAAAATATGATCAGCAATGACCTCTGCATGTTTCTTCCCTTCTACTTAAGTTTCGGGAGCAAAGTGAAACAAAAACCGACCACCAGGCTCAGAACCGACAGAGTAGTGTTCTTCTTTGATGAGACCTGGAAACTTTCTGTTCACTCCCTCTACTTCTAGCAAAACTTTTGTGTCATCTATTCTTCCATCAAACAAAAGACAGGAGAGCCCTCCCTCGCTTAAATCTTTTTCATGCTGATCAGATATTTCCTTCATTATTTTTTCTTGTGCTCTTCTAATTTTATTATGATCTATCACCAAAGATACATCCTCTCGGCTGATGAGGCCTGCATCTATCCAAGCGGCAGTTGCAATTTCTGCAGCCTCACGAAGTCCAGCATGGTGGCGAATACTAGCTAAAGCAATGTTTGAAATATTTCTTGTGTTGTATTTCATTTTCTTTGGTAAAGGTTCAGATGGCTCTTTGGAACTATCATCTGATGTTGCTTCCTGTTCATCAGAAGAACTATCAAAGAAGTGATAAACATCTTGACACAGCTCTTCCTCTCTTTGGATGGCTTCTTCACTCTTCATTTTCTTCTTTTGTTCCCTCTCTCGGATTTGTTCTCTCTTCTTGGCATTAGCAATCTGCTTCTTTGTTTCTGAATAATCTATTGAACCCATTTGCATACTTCCTTGGCCTTCTGCCTTTGTCCTCTGTGCCTTTATAAATTCAAGCTCTAAAACAGGGATCTTCTTTTCACGAGGACAACCACAATCAATGTGGGAATTATTTTCTCTCTTACCTGAGTGAGAACAGTTGGATTCAGAACATAATTGTATGGAGCACTTGCAGGTCAAAATGTTAAACAGAGTATCAAGTGTGTGCAGAAATTCATTTTTCCTGGCCAAGTTTCCTTTACCAAGTGATGTTTCAACTGCTTTGTGCCATAATTTCGTTAGTTTTAGCTCAATAGTTCGACACTGATTAATCACAGGTGGTTTGAATAGTGCATTAGCTTTTGTCCATTGATGCAGAAGAGGGACTATCATGTCATTTATGAGTTCTTTATCTGTATAGTTCCTTCTGTCCTTTGCATTTTTTTCTCGAAGGAGTAACCCTAATCTTAGCATGTCTCTCACTGTTGGAAGTTCTAATACAGGAAGCTCCTTCCCTTTACCAACTAGCAGGCTCAAGTGCGTTGACAACTGACTTCTTGTCTTCAATTTTGACATCTTCACACTATCTGACAAATAGAAAAATATTTCAATGTTTCATAATTCAATTGTTGTTTCAAAAAATATCAATTTGTTTATCAAAAATGCTGTAACAGAAATAACATAATAATTTCTTAGAACATAATGTTTTATACAATGATATAAGTAACTGCGACAATCAATATGCCCTACTTACAATAATTAAAATGCAGAATTCGTCTGGTAGAGTAGGTGCAAGTGCAATGAGAGCAAACCACCGTCTATGATATCTAGAAGGAGAGTGAGCCGGGCGCCTTATCCTCACGCTTGGTACAAGTCAAAACAAGAATTAAACTGTCCCACACGGAGAGCCTGTTCATGTTCATGTTCTGACATGCATATTGTACACAAGCTATAGAACCATAAAATACTCCATAATCCATATGCTTACATGAGATTAGTTAATATCAAGTGAATAATTCTAATCAAGTCTCATTAATTTGTTGAAATACTGATATTTGAAACTTTAAGGTATAATTGATGTAGGTGAGGGTTATTTCAATTCATTTTTGTTTGCTAATCTCAAGTTTAGACATAAAGAGGCACAATATTTTGACTACCAAATTTGATTTTTAACATGTTGACAAAATTGACACACCCTAGTGTGTAGGCTACCCCCCCCCCCCCCCTAAGGGCGATAATCCACACATCAGAATGATACACTATGGACAAGAATTTGTCACACGAAGCACTTGTTTATATATCCTTGGCACAAATAACCACTATTTATATGGTCTCACTGGTGTAATATCAGTTATATACACTCACTTGGTTCATCGAGACCCTACTGTACATTAAGTGTACTGTACATTAAGTGTCCGTTACTATGATGGGGAGGCGACCGCATAGGCAGCACTCTCGGCCCCATAGGGGCGAAAGTCTCGAGACCACCCCTGTCAAATTAGGCCTATCGACACTGACCTTGGCGCCGAGCCTCCTCATTATCCCACCACCGACCCAGCACAGCCAGGTCACCACTCGCTTGGTGATCGCCGGTGAACACACAGAATATTTGCAATTAATGCCGTGAGGAATGAGAAGAAACCTTGGGTGACAATGCTTAGGGTGACATCAGATATTAACCGACCCATTGTTAAATTCCCGCTCCCATACAGCGAGTATGTCCCCACCAATAATACTTTAGATCAGCGAGGACGCTCCACGACACCCACGCCGCCGCGCACACTACTACTACTACTACTACTTTTTTTTTTTTTTTTTTTTTTTTGTTTTTTTTACCGTGGCCTCCAGCCTCCCCCAATAGCCACACCTTCGCCACCATTTATTTACCTTAATATTAAATATCCTAATACATAAGAAGCTATCCTATCTGTGTTAAATTAGTTGAGCCGCAGATCCATGCGGCATTCAGTGACTGTAGCCTCATAATCAATATCTGCAGCAGATGTCGGAGTAGGGGCAGAAGCTCTCGTTCCCCTGAGGCAGAGCAAAGCCGACCGAAGGAGAGAGAAGGACAGTCGACATCTCATCCAGGCTGTGACATAACTTCTAGGCTGCTGCTTCTGTTCGGAGATCAGCTCCGCGAGTCTGGCGTAGAAACATCTTGCACTTGGGCCCATCCCACCAGAGGTTGTGAACACTAGAGGAGTGAAGCTGCCTTGATCAACATTTTGAATTCTCTCCCCATATGCCCTTCTCTTGTCGTTCTCGTTCCTCCTATGCGCAGCATCGAGAGCTAGGTTACGGTGACAAACGGCCATGGGATCAAAAATCCTGATGTCGAAGAAAGCTCGCTGTCCCCGCGTCCAGAATCCTCGAGCACTGACGTCCACACGGGCTTCGTTAGATGTGTTTGAAGTCCTGTATTGGAGGATCTCGCCATCTAGTGGAAGGAGGGTCGGTTCTACCATGACGTCCCGGCAGATTTCCTTCAACATATTTGCTGTGAGATCCCTTACCTCGTCATGCCTCATGCATATGAAGCCCCCCTTCTTGCAAACCATGGCGTGATCGCCATCATAGGAATAGCCACACACGCATTGGGAGGGCAAACCATCTACTGGCCAACCGTACCTTAGAGCAATGGCATCTGTAAATTCTTGTTTGTTAAGGCTGAAACCATTTGCCCTTATCGGTAACGTAGTTAACCAGTTCGAGGCGCCCACTTCCTGCGCTATAGCTACTTTTTTTGTCAAATTTTCTGGAACCTGCAGCAATAGTTGCTGCAACATGTCATTTTGGCAGTGCTGCCGATCTGTTGTAATGGACCTACGGATCTTATTAACTTCGCTGGTGTCCACTTCCCCTGTTGCATTCTGGTCTATTATGTGGTCAGTGAGGGCTGCCGTGAGCTTAAGTGAATTTTGATGTTCAGAGTCAGCAATCTCCTCTGGATTAGTTAGTCCCATCCCTCCCAGTCTTGGTGGAAGTGCAAGAAGTGTTCTTTCTACTGGGGTTAAGTCATGGTGTTTCACTAGTGTGGGAATGAACTTGACACTGATTGCTTCTTCCAAAGGGTGGAGGAGGGGTCGGATCTCAGGGATGGTACGCAACAGGTAGTTCCAACGATGCTGACTCCATGGTGTGAATGCTGCAAAGGCCGCATGTGGCTCTGTGTTAGCAATCTCCGATAGAGCATGGATTTCGCTAACCCACTCATTCACCTTTCCCCCTACGTACTGGGTCTTGAAGTCCGTAGTGCCAATTACTGAGCATAGATGTCTTTGGCCGTCCTTAGTTATTTTGACCTCACTTTCGCCGAAAACCTCCACAGCCCGATCATAATGGTCTGGCTTCACGATGAGGAAGGATTTGCTGGCGTTTGGGTGGTACCCTATTTGTGGACCTCGCGATGTTACCAGGTCCCACCACTTTTTGATGTCCTCCACTTTTCCTGCTCCTGTGAGGTCATCAGCATATGCCATTTGTTTGACCCTAGTTGTTTCATACTTTATTTCTTGTTGGGGCACTGAAAGGCCTATTGCATACATTGCCATTGCAATGGGGTCCCCCTGTGTTGTTCCCTCGGTCGACTGTAGGATGGTATCACCTCGTAGAGCCTTGTTGTTTACTATGTAGAGGTCTGAAGGATTCCTTTACGAATTTTCAACATACATCGCAAAGCTAGGACACTTGATCTTGATGTTGTGCAGTGCCGCCTTGCTGTTAAGTATGTTGAATGCGTTTGAAGCATCCACCAGGAGAACGGCCTCACCATCACGCTGCTCAAATATCAATCTCATGGCGTGAATGGCCGCCTCCCCACCAGCCTGGTGGCCAGCACACACTTGTAGGTTCCCTGCTGCTGCCCTGACATCATCCTTTACCACCTCCATTATACACTTTCCGATGATCCGCCTCAGCACTTCCCCCACCCCTATAGGTCTACATCCTGGTTTCTTTTCCAGAGGAATAAGGCGGCAGGCCGTCAGAGCCTGAAGGTGATGGCAGCAAGAGGATGCAAGCTTTCTTGCAAGGGTGGCAATGGCAGTGCAGAGATCGCTTGCTACAGGGCCAAACTTGTTTGTGCTGAGGATGACTCTCCAACCGTTTGCATCCAGACCTGAAGGGCCGGCTCCTCCTCGAGTCTTCAGTGCCTTTTTCCACACCATCTCTCCTGTTATTTTCTCGAACAGGACAGCATTTGGTGGGATATAGGCACCCTGGAGCCTGATGCCTTCATCTTCACTTGCAGGGGGATGTTTCTCTTTCAATAGTTTAATGTCGCACTGTTTATTGGCATCACTCCACCGGAGGATTCATGTGTGAGAGATCTTACCGCGAGAGACACTTTTCCCACACGCATATTGTTTCCAAATTTTCTTGCCACGTCATCGGTGTTTTGCTTTCTGTCACCCGTAGATTTTAGTCTCTCCTGCAGTGTTCTTGCTTCACATAGGAGATCATCTAGGGCCCCAGTCCGCCACATTGTCGATCTTCTCATCATTGCTGCCACATTTTCTTTGTGCTTAGCCTTTGTGTGTGTCCTCTGACAAAATAGATGTGGTATTATTGCCAGTATTTGAAGAGCTAGGGGGGCGAGGAAGCGGTCCTGAGTGTAATCAGTCATGAAGCAAGTCATCTCCCGAATCATTTCTTTGGTGGCCGCACACTTGGGTGGTTCAAACAAGTTAGCTGGCGACCACTTGACAATTTCTGAGTAGGTTTCTTTGACCCATACGCCTGCATTTTCCATCGACATGCCTTTCCACTGAGGCGGCTGTCTCTCATTCTCCTCCTGGACACCTGCTACTGAGGGAGCAGCATTTATTAGTACTACATTTTCGGATTGAGTAGACTCACTGCTATCATTTCGGATATCATCGGGTGGTTGGGTCCCGGCGATATCCACTGTGGCCGCCTGTGTCGGCTCCCTGCCACGTGGGTTCCGACACTGGTCTAGCTTCCTGCAATCCACACATGATCGGTTGTTTCTCGCACAAAGACAATTTGTGCAGTTTTGGTTCGGGCTAGCACAAACGCAGCAAAGACTGTTGCCAGGCATAGTGACCAGCACCTTGGGCGACAAATATTTCCGCCTCCGACCTCTGCTATTGGGCCCATACGGACGAAGAAACTAGATCTTATGCGTATGAGGCACAGAGGTGACAGCCTGGCCTTCGGTGTCCGGGTAGTAAGGGCATACGCGCGCGTGTGGTTGTGTCGGGCACCCCCCATGTGGGCGATAATCCACACATGAGAATAATCCACTGGGAGCAAGAATTGTCACACCTAACACTTGATTATGTCACTTTGGTAGAGATAGCCACCATTTCTATGGTCTCGCTGATGTAACATTAGTTATATATACTCACTGGGTCAGCCGACACAACATGGAGTGGCCGTTACTTGAGGCACTTGGCCCCATAGGGGCGAGAGTCGCGATGCCACCCTTGCTAGGGTAGGCCTATCGACGCACTGGCACTGACACTTGGCAACTCCAGCCACCCACCATTCAAACACTCACAGGCTTACTTGAAGATCGCCGGTGAACACGAGCAATATTTGCGTTTAATGTCGTAAGGAATGAGACGAGCCGTCGGCGATGATGCTCAAGGTGACATCCAACTACTACTACTACTACTACTACTTTTTTTTTCACGTGGCCTCCAGCCTCCCCAATAGCCACACCTTCGCCGCCATTTTATTACCTTAATATTAAATATCCTAATACATAAGTAGCTATCCTATCTGTGTTGAATTAGTTGAGCTGCAGATCTATGTGGCATTCAGTGACTATAGCCTCATAGTCAATATCTGCAGCTGTTGTCGGCATTGGGGCAGAAGCTCTCGTTCCCCTGTGGCAGAGCAAAGCCGACCGAAGGAGAGAGAAGGACAGTCGACATCTCATCCAGGCTCTAACATAACTTCTGGGCTGCTGCTTCTGTTCGGAGATCACCTCCGCGAATCTGGCGTAGAAACATCTTACATATGGTCCCATCCCACGAGAGGTTGTGAACACTAGAGGAGTGAAGCTGCCTTGATCAACGTTTTGAATTCTCTCCCCATTTATCCTTATCTTGTCGTTCTCGTTCCTCCTGTGTGCAGCATCGAGAGCTAGGTTATGGTGACATGCGGCCATGGGATAAAAAATCTTGATGTCGAAGAAAGCTTGCTGTCCCCGCGTCCAGAATCCTCGAGCACTAACGTCAACACGGGCTTCGTTAGATGTGTTTGAAGTCCTATGTTGGAAGATCTCACCATCCAAAGGAAGGAGGGTCGGTTCTACCATGACATCCCGGCAGATTTCCTTCAACATATTTGCTGTGAGGTCCCTTACATCATAATGCCTCATGCACATGAAGCCCCCTTTCTTGCACACCATGGCGTGATCGACGTCATAGTAAGAGCCACACGTGCATTGGTAGGGCAAACCTTCTACTGGCCAACCGTACCTTAGAGCAATGGCATCTGTATATATTTGTTTGTTAAGACTGAATCCATTTACCCTTATCGGTAACCTAGTTAACCAGTTCGAGGCGCCCACCTCCTGCGTTATAGCTACTTTTTTTTCTTCAAATTCTCTGGTATTTGCAGCAATAGTTGCTGCAACTTGTCACTTTGGCTGTGTTGTCGTTCTGTCGTAATGGACCTTCGGATCTTGTTTACTTCACTGGTATCCACCTCCCCTGTTGCATTCTGAGCTATTATGTGGTCCATGAGGGCTGCCATGAGCTTAACTGAGTTTTGATGCTACTACTGCTACTACTACTACTTTTTCTTTGCTGTCACTCGGAATCGAGCATGACAATCATCCAGCTATGATACAATGATATGAGTTATTAAGGATATCACCTCTTTGGTGAGTTCTGAAGTGACTAAAAAGGTCGATCTGGGACCGGCAGGGTCGTCGACAGATATTGCTCGTGTGGAGGGCTACATCTAAAGCGGCAGCGTCTTTCCGTCGTTGGCGCTTATCTGCCTTGGTTTGCAGTCGCGCTAACTCGAAAGTATTAACACCCTCGTGTGTGGTGCTCCTCCAAGCGTTATGGTATGTTGTAATCGTCTCCCAGGTGAGAGGGTCGATTTGGCACTTTTTCAGGTTTGTCTTAAGACTATACTTACACCTTATCAGTTGCCCACCAGCGTTACGCTACTATTCGTTAGGTGACTGTAAAGTAGCTGCTTTGGCAGTCTACTGTCGTTCATGCGGGTAACATGGCCAGTCCAGCGTAGTTGCTCATGGATAATGGTAGCCATGATTCTCCTACAGTTGGTTTCAGCGAGAATACTGGCAGTTGTTCTCTTGCCGTCCCATCTCACTCGGTGGAGAGAATGTTCACTTCGTTGGTGAAAGGTTTCAAGTGCCTTGAGGTGCCTCCTTTTTGTGACCCATGTCTCGCTGCTATATAGCAGGGTGGGAAAGACCACTGCTCGATAAACATGCAACTCTGCTTCCTTATGCTCATCAATGATGCCCTAAGAGAAACCCATGCTCGCTGGAAATATGTCGACGACTCCACCATTGGGATCAGCGTCAACAATTCTGCTCCCAACTATACCGCCCTTCAGGATTTATTGAACAGTCTCCAAAACTGGGCCACCAACAACCATGTCACCATCGACCATACCAAGACCATGGTTCTGCACATCAACCTCTCCTCTGACATTGTCCCACCTCCTTCCATTACTTTAGGTCCGAACACACTCCAGGTTGTAGATTCCACGAAGCTCCTCGGCGTCACCATAGACAACAAACTAAATTGGAAACCACACGTCAGTGAAGTTGTCAAATCCTCCAGTTTCCGTCTCCACCTCCTCCGCCGACTCAAGTCCCTCGGAGTTCCAGCACCCGAGCTCCTCAGTGTTTACTCAACATTCATACTTCCCAAGTTCACCTATGCCTCCCCCACCTGGTCTTCCTCCCTAAATGCCACACAACGTAAACACCTAGAAAAAGTGCAAAAGAGGGCAAGATCATTCTCTCCCCTTCCTACTCCACATATCAAGAAGCGCTCAACACACTGACCCTTTCGACTCTCACTGACCATCAACACGACCTCATCTGCAAATTTGATAAGAAGCTTCTACACCATCCTCGACACCGGCTCCTACTACCACCTGAGATCCCTAGACCGAGAATTGCTGTTCGACACCACAACGCATCCAGCCCATACGTGCACGAACTGATCGCTATAAGAACAGCCCAGTCCCAACCATTGTAAAAATTATCAATAGCTTGTAATAAACCAGTGTATTCACACCCAGTAAATACTACTTCTTGCACTGTCACTATGTTGAAATGCCCTGTAGTTTGAGCTTTTCCCCATCTAGTTATTATGTGTCTTATTTATGTCACTTATGTTATCTGTATATTCTTTGTAATTCGAAACCCATTCCCCAGATATGTAACTGTATATTTTCAGCCTTCTGGCTGCCAAGCTCTTTCAATAAACCGTTAATTATTATTATTATTTATTATTATAATTTCAGTTCCCTAAAGCTGAAGACACGGGTACAGTGTCTGCCAAAGTCTTAAGATGCACACCTGATCCGATGTTGAATCTTTTGATCGATATCCGCGGTGGTGGACATGTGGGAGCCGAAAAACTGAAATTGGGTAACATTAGAGAGGGTAGTACCGTTAAGCTGGATAGATGGTGAAGGTGTGGCTGAACCAAGGGCAGGCTGAAAGAGAATCTGAGTCTTACGTACATTCACCTCAAGGCCGAAGTGTGCATACTATCTGTGCAGGTGTTAAGGATCTCCTGTAGGTCGCCTTGAGTGCGAGTGACAAGCATGAGGTCGTCTGCATACTGAATCTCAGTAATGGAAGCTGCCGACTCTTTTATTCCTGCCTGGAGTCGTCTTATGTTTAAAAGATCCTTTTATCCCGTAATCGATGTCCACCCCTCAAGGTAAATTGGCAGACACGAGTAAGGATGGCAGCCAAGAAAATGGAAAAGAGAGTTAGTGCCAATACACATCTTTGTTTAACCTCCGTTTGGATGGGGATGAACTCAGACTGGGACCTGGGTCGCATTGTGCAGGACACTACTGTTCATGCCGCCGTGGAGTTGTTTCACAATGGCGATGAATTTTATTGGGCAGCCAAAACGGCTGAGGGTCCACTAGAGGGCTTCTCTGTTGACCGAGTCGAAGTCCTTGGTTAGGTCGATGAAGGCCATATACAGTGTCACGACGCTGTTCTCTGCACTTCTCCTGTATCTTGAGGGCAGCAAAGATCATATCAGTGATGCTATGTGATGGTCTAAAGCCACATTGAGATTCAGGGAGGAAGTTTTTTGCCTCAGGAAGAAATTTGTTAAGGAGGATTCGGGCAATTATCTTACGAGCTACGGACAACAGTGAGATCCTGCGGTAGTTGCCACAGTCTGACCTGTCTCCCTTGTTCTTATAAATATTGACGATGGAGGCGTCTTAAAGAGCTTGGGGGATTTCCCCCTTTTCCCATGTATTCTACAGGTAATTTTAACTCAGTATAGGTATAATATGACCCTATGTGTGGTTTTTACATATGTATAGTGTGCCTTCTTCTATTCGTGTCCTTTGGCCAACGTTAGGAGGTGGTTTCTGCTAATTAGCTAGTCTAAGTGTAGGAAGAGGTACTCTATGTAAGGAAAGTAGCAAATGTAGGCCTCTGATGAGGGGGATATCTTAGAATCTGGGTACTTTTTTCGCAGGCCTTCAGCGGGTTTGTTAACACGCGCATGCGCAATATAGTAAAACGGTACATATCTGGTATGTAACATTTTGCACAACACCGGCCGACAACCTGACAGACGACCACCAGACAGCGACAGCAGGGGTGAGGGAGGCTAGGGGTCTCCGCCTGGTCACCAATGCCGTACCCTCCTTGTTTACACTGAGTCGTGTGAGTCGTCTGTCGCCCCAACACAGCTTAAAGAAATAACAGGGGGGAGAGGCGTGCGATATTTACGGAAACTATTACGAGCCGAGGGGAGGAGTTGTATGAGGTTCTGAGAGAGGGATATGGGAGGGGTGTGAAGGGTTATGAGATAGTTGAGATAAGATTTCAAAAGTATTTTGGAATTTGAGAAGGCTACGAGATCTGGGGAAAGAGTATGGCAGGGGTGTGAGAGGGTTTTAAGAAGGGTATTAGTGGGTTAACGAAACGATTATAGGAGAGTTGTTAGAGGACTACGAGAGGCTACGAGAAACTACAACAACACAACTAACATTATAATATTTTGTTCATTATCTACAGTACTTCAAACAACAGTGAAAAAAAAAGATTTACTATAGCAGCTGTGAAAACATAAATGGAGTGACACTAATATTACATTGTTACGTGAGTCAGTAAGTGGTGGTGGTAGCGATGGTGGTGGTGGCGATGGTGTTGGTGCCTTCATTAAGGCAGTCTTAGGATATAATAAATGTAAGGTTTTACATGCCAGAGAAGTGTTTATAATCTGTAAATAAAAAAGATGAAAATAATTATTTCAATTATAATATTCTTATTATTTGTCCTAGGGGATCTTTGTCCTATACTCATTACTGACGCAGTGAAAGACATCAATGTGTGTGTGTGTGTGTGTGTTGTTCTTCGCTATAGGATCATCTTGCACAAATAGTTCACTAATAAATAAAAAAATATCGTTCTATATATTTTCTCAACCATGAAAGACTTGTAATACTAATAATATTCTTTTCATTTCCAGGTAAGTTTACAAACCCTGCCAACAACATTTTAAGTAATAAAGGTAAGTAAATACTATTAAAAACATTATTAAATTAAGGTGTATATAAATATCAGGAACTAAAAAATACCGTTAATTATATTAACATTTCTAATACCAAAAAAGTGTGTATATAAAGTTATTTATTTCCCAAGTCGTGAAGCCTCACACTTGTCTGTCTCCTCCGTGTTAGGTCAAGGATACTTACTGTGTGTGTGTGTGTGTCTGGTAGGCAGGCAACAGTCAACTGATAGTCAAGGCCGACTTGTCTAAAGACCACATATGGCAGCGTCCATACAACCACGCCCACACTACAACACCTCGCCCACACTACAACACCACGCCCGCACTACAACACTGCGCTCACACGACAACACCATGCCCACACTACAACACCACACCCACACTACAACACTTCGCCCACACTACAACACTGCGCTCACACTACAACACCATGCCCACACTACAACACCTCACCCACACTACAACACCATGCCCACACTACAACACCTCGCCCACACTACAACACCACACCCACACTACAACACCTCGCCCACACTACAACACCTCGCCCACACTACAACACCACGCCCGCATTACAACACTGCGCTCACACTACAACACCTCGCCCACACTACAACACCACGCCCACACTACAACACCACGCCCATACTACAACACCACACCCACAGTACAACACCTCGCCCACACTACAACACCTCGCCCACACTACAACACCACGCCCACACTACAACACCTCGCCCACACTACAACACCACGCCACGTCCGCACTACAACACCACGTCCATACTGTATATAATATAATAATGTTTGCCCCTCGTGTAACGAGGATGGCCGGCCCAAGGACCACCTAGGTGTGAATTTGTTTAAGGTGTAGAAGCTGTTGCCAACACAACGATTACACCCGAAATTAACGAGTTTCATGACAACAGTGTCAAGGAAGAGTCCGAGAAGACCGGACAAAACGCAACTGCACTAGTTAACCATTACCCCTGGAACACGATCCACAAATCGATTAACATCCAGGTTCCCATTTACTGCTGGGTAGACAAGGGCAAATAGCGTAAAGAAACTTGCCCATAGTTTCACCCCGCCCGGGGATCGAACCCGGGTCCGCTCACTTGCGTGGCAAGCATGCTGAATTGCACCTCAAGCCGCCAACACCATGACCACACTACAACACCAGCCCACACTTTAGCAACATGCCCTTACAGCAGCTCCATCGCCACACTACAACATAATGCCAATACTACAGCACCCCACCCACACTACAACACTATGCCCACACTACAGCATCACACCCACACCACAACACCTCGTTCACACTACCCCTGTACAACACCACGACCACACTACAACTACTACTACTACTACTACTACTACTACTACTTTTTTTTTTTTTTTTTTTTTTTTTTTTTTTTTTTTTTAATAACGTGGCCTCCAGCCTCCCCCAATAGCCACACCTTCGCCACCATTTATTTACCTTAATATTAAATATCCTAATACATAAGAAACTATCCTATCTGTGTTGAATTAGTTGAGCCGCAGATCTATGCGGCATTCAGTGACTGTAGCCTCATAGTCAATATCTGCAGCAGTTGTCGGAGTAGGGGCAGAAGCTCTCGTTCCCCTGAGGCAGAGCAAAGCCGACCGAAGGAGAGAGAAGGACAGTCGACATCTCATCCAGGCTGTAACATAACTTCTGGGCTGCTGCTTCTGTTCGGAGATCAGCTCCGCGAGTCTGGCGTAGAAACATCTTGCACTTGGGCCCATCCCTCCAGAGGTTGTGAACACTAGAGGAGTGAAGCTGCCTTGATCAACATTTTGTATTCTCTCCCCATATGCCCTTCTCTTGTCGTTCTTGTTCCTCCTATGCGCAGCATCGAGAGCTAGGTTACGGTGACAAACGGCCATGGGATCAAAAATCCTGATGTCGAAGAAAGCTCGCTGTCCCCGCGTCCAGAATCCTCGAGCACTGACGTCCACACGGGCTTCGTTAGAAGTGTTTGAAGTCCTATGTTGGAAGATCTCGCCATCCAGTGGGAGGAGGGTCGGTTCTACCATGACGTCCCGGCAGATTTCCTTCAACATATTTGCTGTGAGATCCCTTACCTCGTCATGCCTCATGCATATGAAGCCCCCCTTCTTGCAGACCATGGCGTGATCGCCATCATAGGGAGAGCCACACACGCATTGGGAAGGCAGACCATCTAATGGCCAACCGTACCTTAGAGCAATGGCATCTGTAAATTCTTGTTTGTTAAGGCTGAAACCATTTGCCCTTATCGGTAACGTAGTTAACCAGTTCGAGGCGCCCACCTCCTGCGCTATAGCTACTTTTTTTGTCAGATTTTCTGGAACATGCAGCAATAGTTGCTGCAACATGTCATTTTGGCAGTGCTGCCGATCTGTTGTAATGGACCTACGGATCTTATTAACTTCGCTGGTGTCCACTTCCCCTGTTGCATTTTGGGCTATTATGTGGTCAGTTAGGGCTGCCGTGAGCTTAAGTGAATTTTTATGTTCAGAGTCGGCAATCTCCTCTGGATTAGTTAGTCCCATCCCTCCCAGTCTTGGTGGAAGTGCAAGAAGTGTTCTTTCTGCTCGGGTTAAGTCAGGATGTTTCACTAGTTTGGGAATGAACTTGACACTAATTGCTTCTTCCAAAGGGTGGAGGAGGGGTCCGATCTCAGGGATGGTACGCATCAGGTAGTTCCAACGATGCTTGACTCCATGGGGTGAATGCTGCAAAGGCCGCATGTCGCTCTGTGTTAGCAATCTCCGATAGAGCATGGATTTCGCTAACCCACTCATTCACCTTTCCCCCTACGTTCTGGGTCTTGAAGTCCGTAGTGCCAATTACTGCGCCTAGATGTCTTTGGCCGTCCTTAGTTATTTTGACCTCACTTTCGCCGAAAACCTCCAAAGCCCGATCATAATGATCTGGCTGTCACTCGGAATAGTGTATGACGATCATCCAGCTATGATACAATGATATGAGTTATTAAGGATGTCACCTTCATTGGTGAGTTTTGAGGAGACTAAATAAGCCGATACGGGATCGGCAGGGTCGATCACAGATGCTGCACATGTGGGGGGCTACATCTAGTGCGGGAGGGGCGGCAGCAGAGTCTTTCCGGCGTTGGCGCTTGTATGCCTCATTATGCAGTCGGGTTAACCCGAAAGGTTTGACACCTTGTGTGGTGATTCTCGAAGCTTTACTGTGTGGAGTTATCGTCTCCCAGGTGAGGGGGTCGATTTGGCACATTTTCAGGTTTGTCTTAAGACTATCCTTTCAGTTGCCCACCAGCGTTACGTTTACTATTCATTAGGTCGCTGCTTTGGTAGTCTACTGTCGTCCACGCGGGTAACATGGCCATTGGCCAGTCCAGCATAGTTGTTCATGTATAATGGTAGCCTCGATGCTTCTACAGTTGTTGTCAGCGAGAAAACTAGCATTTGTTCCCTTGTCTTCCCAGCGTATTCGAAGGATTGAACGTAGACTACTTTGGTGAAAGGTTTCAAGTGCCTTAATGTGCCTCCTGGATGTGACCCATGTCTCGCTGCCATATAGCAGGGTGGAGAGGACCACTGCTCGATATACATGTAGCTTTGTAGATAATGTCAACTCTCTACAGCTGAAGACACGGTTTCGGAGTCTGCCAAAGGCTTGAGATGCACATCTGATCCAATGCTGAGTCTCTTCATCGATGTCCGTCGTGGTGGACAGGCGGGAGCCGAGATACCGAAAGTGGGTAGCATTAGAGAGGGTAGTACCGTTAAGCTGGATGGATGGTGGAGGTGTGGCTGAACCAGGGGCAAACTAAAAGAGAATGTGAGTCTTACATACATTCACCTCAAGGCTGAAGTGTGCATACACATCTGCGTAGGTGTTCAGGATCTCCTGTAGGTCGCGTTTAGTGTGAGCGTCAAGGGTGAGGTAGTCTACATACTGAAGCTCAGTAATGGAAGCTGCCGACACCTTTGTTTCTGCCTGGAGTCGTCTTATTTTGAAAAGACCCTTCATCCGGTACTCGATGTCCACCCCGCCGGCTAGATTGGCGCTGGAACGAGTAAGGAAGGCAGCCAAGAAAATGTAAAATAGAGTTGGTGCCAGTACACTCCCTTGTTTCAACCCCTTTTGGATGGGGAAGAACTCTGACTTGGTGCTATTGTGCAGGACACTGCCATTCATTCCAACGTGGAGTTGCCTCATAATGGCCACCTGATGGTCTAAAGCCACATTGGGATTCTGTGAGGAAGTTTTCCGCCTCAGGAAGAAGTCTGTTTAGGAAGACTCGGGCGATAATCTTGCCAGCTACCGACATCAGCGAGATCCCGCGGTAGTTGCCACATTTTGACCGGTCTCCCTTGTTCTTATAAATATTGACGATGGAGGCGTCTTTAAGAGCTTGGGGGATTTCCTCCTTTTCCCATAAATTCTCCAGGAGAGAGTGGAGACGGCTGGTAAGCAGAGGTCCTCTTGTTTTATACACCTCGGCTGGGAATCTGTCAGGCCCTGAGGATTTGTTATTTTTCATCTTTTTGATGGCAGTAGCTACCTCATCCAGGGATGGAGGATAGCTGATGTGGGTCAGTTCTGGATGCTGAGGGACCTGCTTGGTTGTCAGGACATCCACAATCCACATCGGTGTTTAGGTTGAGCAGTGAATGGTAGTGCTCTTTCCAGTGCTGAAGGAAGCCTTCATCGTCTTTAATTTTGGAGTTACCGTCGGATGAGCGGAGGGGGGCTGCGCCTTGAGTGATTGGCCCATAAAGGGTTTTAGTGGAATTGAAAAATTCGCGCATCCTGTGCTGATCTGCAAATTTTTGTATTTCACATGCTTTATATTTAAACCAGTCGTTTTTTAGATTGTTAAGTTCCCGCTGGGTTCTCACACTACAGCACTACTTCACCAAACCCACACTTTTACAACAACATAACGATTACCTACACAAAATCCGAAACATTCATTTCCTTACTTGTGAAAAATCTCTCACCTGCACCCAAGGCTCTGATTAAGAAAGACTCAGCAGGTAATTTTCTTCTTAACTGGAGTCGTCAGAGCGCATCTAGCTGCCTCACTGAGTCGTAGTTGGAGCTACCGCAACGCCGTTGGTATTACGTCGGAACTCAACTATTGTTTTTGTTTTTCAGTCAAAGGATACTATGATTAACTTTCTCTTCTTGGAGAGATGTCAGCCTGGTGCATATCTCTGTCTTACGATTCCTCTGTTAAATTATATGTGTCTTCTTCCTTTTCCTCCAGACTTCCTCTTCTTCTTCCCTCCTCTCTAGTATCTTCCTCTTTCTTCCCTCTCCATATAACTACCGTGGAGGAGGAGATCGTGGAGGAGGAGGAAGGGGTGAGAGAAGAAGAGAGGGAGGGTAATATCTATTGGTGCTGCTTCACTACCAACCAACATCGCCCCACACCTCGCCCTACCCATGCCTCCAACTCCTCTTCACTGTCTCCTCTACTCCATTTTACTCCACTCCACGTTTCCTCTCGCCAGAGTAATGGATACAACAGTATCTTGCTGCACCTCATTCTGCCACCCATCAATATACGACCCATCACTGTGTTACCCATCATTGTACCACCCATCAATGTACCACCCATCATTGTGCTACCCATCACTGTGCCACCCATCAATGTACCATCCATCATTGTGCCACCCATCACTGTGCCACCCATTACTGTGCCACCCATCACTGTACCACCTATTATTGTACCACCTATCACTGTGCCACCAATCAATACACTGCCCACCACTGTGCTACTCATTACTGTGCCCCCCGTCGATGTACCACCCAACATTGTGCCACCTATCAATATACGGCCTATCAGCGTGCCACCCATCAATATACGGCCCATCATTGTGCCACCCATCACTGTGCCACCCATCACTGTGCCATCCATTACTGTGCCACCCATTACTGTACCACCTATTATTGTACCACCCATCACTGTGCCACCAATCAATATACTGCCCACCACTGTGCTACTCATCACTGTGCCCCCTGTCGATGTACCACCCAACATTGTGCCACCCCTCAATATACGGCCCATCATTGTGTTACCCATCACTGTACCACCCATCACTGTGTCACCCATCATTGTACCACCCATCGCTGTGCCATCCATCATTTTGCCACCCATCATTATTTCATCCATACGTATCACTCAGCATTGTGCCATCTATCAGTCCCTCCCTGCCAACCATTAAACCACCCACCACTCTGCCACCCAGTAAACCACACACCACTCTCTGCCACCCACTAAACCACCCACCACTTACTTCCACTCACTAAACCACCCACCACTCCCTGCCACCCACCAAACCACCCCCACTCTGCCACACACTAAACTACCCACCATTCCCTGCCACCCACTAAGCCAACCAACACTCTCTACCACTCACTAATCCACCCACCACTCTCATTCACCCACTTAACCATCTTAACCTAACCTAACCTAACCTAACCTATTTTGCACTTTAACTGAGGGCTTTTGTCCTACTTTGCTCTTTAACTGAGGGGTTTTGTCCAGGGGACTTTAGTCCAGGCTTTTATCATAGGGGGGCTTTTGTCCAGACCCCCGGCTGCCCATTGATCCCTGACACAGGTGTGGGGTGACCATTAACGTAACATAGGCAGGTGTATGCAGAATCTTGGGTCGCATGGTAATGATAATTACTGGCAGGTGTTGTAATAATAGGTGTGGCACCCCTCTGTGTAACCGTCTCCTCCCCCTCCCCCTCCTGCGTATTAAAAAAGGTGCATATTAGTTTAACAAGTTTATTGGCAAGATTGGAGTACAGTTTTCCCTAACCTGAATAGTTCAATCAGGTCTAGATATAACAGGTGTTATTACTGATCACTGCCTTGCAAGACAGAGGTTCATACACATGACGAAATAATAAAATAGATCATATTCATAGTGCCAAATAAAAATTTAAACTAAATCAGTATGGACAAGAAAATTTAGGATAAACTGTCAGAATATCTTCAAGGACACCTGATTCCATGTATTACTTACATAGTTTATAATACACACCAGGCGGTCTGAAGACTTTGGCAGTGTCACATTCTATAATATAGCGTGCAAAAGGTGTAAAATTCTTAGCATGTGTGTGTTGGTTTCTGTCTGTTAATATGTAATATGTGAGCATTAGAAAGTAAACGTGCTGTGCCTCCTCGTGGCAATACACACAAACTAGGCGCCCCGATGCTCCTCCAGTTGGTGTCAGCGAGAATACGGGCATTTTTCTCTTGTCGTCCCAGCGAACTCGGAGGATGGAGCATAGACTGCGTTGGTGAAAGTTTTCAATTGCTTTGAGGTGCCTTCTGCACGTGACCCATGTCTTGCTGCCATATAACAGGGTTGAAAGGGCCACTGATCGATATATGTGCAACTTTGTAGATAATTTCAGCTCCCTGCAGCTGACGACACGGGTACGGAGTCTGCCAAAGGCTTCAGATACTCATGTGATCCGATGTTTACTCACTTCATTGATGTCCGCTGTGGTGGACAGGTAGGAGCAAAGGTACTGGAAGTGGGTGACATTAGAGAGGGTAGTACCATTAAGCTGGATGGTGGAGATGTGGTTGAACTAGGAGCAGGCTGAAAGAGAATCTGAGTCTTACGTGCATTTACCTTTAAGCCAAAGTGTGAATACTCATATGCGGAGGGGTTCAAGATCTCCTGTAGGTCGTGTTCAGTTTGATCGACGAGGGTGAGGGCGCCTGTATACTTAAGCTCAGTGATGGAAGCGGCCGATACCGTTGTTCCTGCCTGGATGTCCATCCCACCGGCTAAATTGGCCCTGGCACGAATAAGAAAGGCAGCCAGAAAATGGAAAAGGGAGTTAGTGCGGGTACACATCTTTGCTTTATCCCCGTTTGGATGGAGAAAAGCTCAGACTGGGTGCCATTGTGTAGGATACTGCCATTCATGTAATCGTGGAGTTGCCTCACAATGGCAAAGAATTTTGTGTTGACAGCCTTTTGACTGGGTCCAAGGCCTTGGTAAGGTCAATGAAGGCCATGTACAAGTCACAATGCTGTTCTCTGCACTTTTCCTGTGTTTGGCAGGCAATAAAGATCATGTCAGTGATGCCACTAGATGGTCTAAACCCACACTGAGATTCTGGGAGGTAGTTTTCCGCTCCAGGAAGAAGTCTGTTTAGTAGGACTCGAGCCATAATCTTGCCAGCTAAGGACAGTATTGAGATCCTGCAATAGTTGCCACAGTCTGACTGTTCTCCCTTGTTCCTATAAATATTGACGATCGAGGCGTCTTTAAGATCTTAGAGGATTTCCTCTTTCCCCATATATTCTCTAGGTGAGAGTGGGGATGGCTGGTAAGCAGAGGTCTTCCTGCTTTATGCATCTCGGTTCGGATTCCATCAGGCTTGTGGCTTTGTTATTTTTCATCTGCTTGATGGCAGTGGCTACCCCATCTAGGGATAGAATATAGCTAAGGTGGGTCAGGTCTGATTGCTGATGGACCTGCTGGGAAGTCAGGACATAATTATCAGTGTTTCGGTTGAGCAGCGAATGGTACTGCACTTTCCAGCACTGACAGATGCTGTTTTTTTTTTGTTTTTTTAAGGGATTAGCCCATCAGGGCAGAGGTCAATGATCCATATCAGGGTCTTTGGGCAAAAAATGTAACAACAACAACAACAACAACAACAACAATGTCATGGGTTGCATTAGGCTTACCCACGCAACCAACTCCAAAGTTTGTTATACGAGAGATAAGACGCCCGGCGAGGCATAACTGAGACATGTATTTTTCAATTAGTGTATGTTAGCCAGCCTTTAGGGGGGGTGGGCAGTGAAACAGTGTAGTACTGTTCATCGCTTCACACCCAAAAACCTCATTTTAAGTAGTATCCCCTGAGCCATGGGTTAGTTAAGACATTGTCTCCATCCTCTCCCTCCTGAAAGGGGGTGGGACACCACACCACATAGAATCCTCCACCACCACTCCGTCCTGTGAACCGTCGTCGACAAGAGACTAAGTGTGTTAGCCTAGGTTGTTATCCCCGTGGAAATATCACGTGTGGATGCCTGATTGCGACAAGAGCAATCCAGGATGGCCTATCAAACCTACAGTAAATGGTTAATTAATTCACGCTTACAGAGTTCTCCTGCACGACACCCGTCTACAGTGACCGTGATCGACACGAGACTAAGTGTGTTAACCTAGGTTTGTTATCCCCGTGGAAATATTACGTGTGGAAGCCTGGTTGCGACAAAAGCAATCCAGGCTGGTCTATTGCACCTAAATGGTTAATTCAAGTCACGCTTACCAGTTCTCCTTGCCTCGACAACGGTCTATAGTGACTGTCAGTGACGCGAGACTATGTGTGGTAACCCAAGAGTGCGTTTTGTTGTTATGGCCGTGGAAAGAAGTTCTTGTGATGAAGTATGGTTGTAACAAAGCAATCCTGGCTGGCAGTAAATGTATCACTTGAAGAATTAAGGCTCTGTTAAGTCATACCCACAGTAGAGTAATCACATGTGTACCCAAGTTGGAAATTCCCTGTTTTAGAAGATTAATTTTATTACAGCGTGAACGTGAGTGACTCATATTTCCATGCAAATTGTAAATCATTGTATGGAAGCTTGACAAATATATGTAAGTGCAATTATCTGCCGTATCTGTGTTCCTATCTTATTATTACTAAAGGTAATGACTGATTGGTTATGACAAAGTATAACCAATAACTTAGATGGATGTTGAAAATTAAATGAATTCATTAAATCATCATTTATCAAGTATAAATCATGGAATGTCGAGTGGTGGAGTGAACTTCTACGTAGATACGCCATAATCTCCTGTAAGTAATCAGTGTGAAGGTATCGAACTCTACGGTAAGAAATAAGAAATACGACATATTATTATCTTTATATAATATAATCCACTCATATACCGCGTGATCCACCTTAAACCATGACAAACAACAACAACAACAACAACAACAATAACAACAACAATAACAATAATAATAATAATAATAATAATAATAATAATAAAGGATCATAAATAAATACAAATATTAAAAGAAAATCAATAGTGAGAAACAATATATGTATATTGTTATGTCAAAGTAAGAGGTAGTAGGTCGTAGGCAGCTATCAAACAGGGAGGTACTACCGCTGGGAAGATATTGGAAGCATACTGTATTGTCTAATGGTAGACCCTGCTGCCATATGACATCACGAAAATTGTGACCAAGTCCCAGGTTGCTGATCTGACTTTCTGCCTCATTTACACACAATTGCAGGGTCTCAATTGTTTCTCTTACCATTGACCACACGACAAACATATATTGTTTCTCACTCTTGCTTTTTTTTCATTATATATTTCTTTTTGGTTCATTATTATTATTATTATTATTATTATTATTATTATTATTATTATTATTATTATTACATTTTCGCCCTCCAGGCCCCGATGTGGGTCAGTGACCTGTGCCCGGGTGGGATAATCCCCGTAAAAAAAAAATGAGAAACAACTGAAACCCTATAATTGTGTGTAAATGAAGCAGAAAGTCGGATGAGCAACGTGGTACTTGGTCACAAATTTTGTGATGCCATATGGCAGCAGGGTCTACCATTTAACAATACATTATACTTCCAATATCTTCCCAGGCGGTAGTACCTCCCTGTTTGATAGCTGCCTGCTACCTACTACATCGAGGGAGTTACCATCAGGTGAGAGGAGGGGGGTCACGCCATGAGTAGTTGGGCCAGATAATGTTTTAGCGGAATTGAAAAATTCAAACATCTTTCGTTGATCGGCAATTTTTTTGCATTTTACACACTATTTTTCCACTACTCCCATTCCTTAGTTTGTGAAGTTCACGCTGGGCCGCCTCTTTCTTCTTGTAGAAGGTTCGAGACTTTGGGTAGCTCTGCCAGTCAGTGAGAGCAGCACGTTTACTATTTACGAGTACTTCGATTTTTGGGGCATTTTCATCAAACCAATCCTTCTAATCTGGCCGAGGGTCTCCTTGCAGGTTTTTATGATGACAGCTTTGATGGAGCCTATTCAGCACACGGATTTTGGTTGTTTGTTGTCAGGCTGTTTATCAGCCCATTTTTGAGCCTCTCTCTGAAAGTGTTTGCTACCTCTGGATCATCCAGTCTCTTAATGTTAAAGCCTCTTTTAGAGGCTTGTTGCCTTCGCCGTTTTTGGGCGGTGTGAAGGGAGAGTTTAATCTGTCATAGTGGTCCGAGCCACAATGGCACTGGTGATGAGAACACCCCCGACGATCTCTTTCTCTGACAATGATGTAGTCAATAAGATGCTATTGTTTGGATTGTGGGTGTTGCCAAGAAACCTTGAGCATGTCGGCCTGCCTAAACAAGGTGTTGATGATAGTGAGGTTGTGTTCAACACATTTGCTGAGGAGGAGTAGGCCATTGGGATTACACTGGCCAACTCAGTTTCTCCCTATGGTTGCTTGCCATATGTTAATGTCAGCATCTTTGTCAACTCTGGCATTGAAATCACCTAGGATAGAGATTAGCACTGTCAAGTGGAATTGAAAAATTTGTGCATCTTGTGCTGATCTGCAAATTTTTGTGTTTCACATACTTTATTTTTAAACCAGTCGTTTTTTACATTGCGAAGTACACGCTGGGCCACCGCTTTCTTCTTGCAGAAGGATTTAGCTTTGGTCTGAGACTGAGGGTTGTTCTGCCAGTCAGTTAAATCAGCACGTTTATCATTGACGAGTACATTGATTGCTGGGTCATTTTCATCAAACCAGTCCTCGTGTATTCTTTCGATCTAGCCTGAGGCCTCTCTGCAGGTTTTTGTCATGCCAACATCGAGAATATCCCATTCAGCACTGGGATTTGGGTTGTTTGTTGTCGGGTTGTTTATCAGCCCATTTTCGAGCTGCTCTCTGAAAGCATGTGCTACCTCTGGATCCTGCAGATGCTTGGTGTTAAAACCTCTTCTGAAGGCTTGCTGCCTTCCCCGTTTTGGAGTGATATGAAGTGAGATCTTGGCTCTGACGAGCCCAGTATCAGTGTCTCAGTGGTCTGAGTCATGCATGATTCGGGTGATAAGATATCTCGTCGATCTTTTTCTCTGACAATGATGTAGTCAATGGGATGCCAGTTTTTGGATCGTGGGTGTTTCCACGAACCCTTGATCTTGACAGCTTACCTAAACAAGGTATTGGTGATAGTGAGGTTGTGTTCAGCACACTTACTGAGGAGGAGTAGGTCATTGGGATTACATTTGCCAAGTCCATTTCTCCCTATGGTTCCCTGCCAAAGGTCAGCACCTCTGCCAACTCTGGCATTGAAGTCAGCAAGGAGCACAACGTTATCTTCACTGGAGAAAGAGGTTAACACTCTGTCGAGGTCGGCGTAAAAAGCCTCCTTGATGTCATCCTTTGCATCCAGTGTTGGGGCATATGCACTGATGAAAAAGGCATGACGTGAGTGAGTCAGTGGGATGCGTAGCATCATGAGGCGCTCGTTGATACCAATAGGCATTTCAGTTAGCCTGTGTAGGATGCGTTTTCTCTGCAGAAGGCTTACCCTTCTAGAAGAAGGTATAGCCAGACCCCCTTTCTGTGAGCTGGCCCTTGTTTAGGAGTTGGGACTCACTAATGGCTACTATGTTGATGTTATACCTAGCCAGCTCTTTTGCTACAAGGACGGTTCTTCTTTCAGGACGCTCAATTGTGCCAGTATCCAGAAGGGTCCTGACATTCCATGTAGTGCCATAAGAGGTTGTATAGTTTGTTTTTGTTTGGATCTGTGGTTGTGATTGTGTTTTCGACCGCATAAGGATGACCTTACTGGGTGCGGTTGCCCTGTCAGGTTGTTTTTTTTAGGCAGGCTATGTTTAGGGCACCTTTTCTTGCCCCCTCCCTATGTGGGGTAAGCTGAGTGGCTCCTCGAAATGGCTGCTCAGTCGCATAGACAGGACCGGATTGCACTGCTGCCTAGATCCCAGTTCATAGACAACCATTTTACCTCTGTCGCCCATGTGCAGAGTTGTGACTAGAAACTCCCGGCAGTCATCTCTGCCTGTTCCTGTCACCACTCGTCCGTCGCCATAGGAATTTTTGGGGTATAGGGATTTTGATGATCAGAGTTATGATGAGCGTGAGTTGATTTATGTGTTGAGGCAGAAGCGCAGGCTTCAACCACACATCTTGGCTCTCCCTTTTCCTGATCCAGTGCTGCAAGTGTTGCAGCAACTGGGGAGAAGGAGAGTTGCAATGGACTACTGATAACCCAGTTTGTTGGGTTTCTCCGTAGTAGCCTGTCCATCATGCATTGCCTTCGTCCATCGGCGTAGTCATTGGGTTCCCATAGTGGTCACCTTTTCCGCCTATACCGCCGTTGGGGTCTTGTTGGAGCTCCATTAGTATTTCTGCCTGATGCGGGGTTCCACTGCAGAATTTTCATTCAGGGTTTACTCCCGCAGCCTTATACCTACCAAGGTTAATCCGCAAGGCAGCGGGGCAATGGTTGGTAGGCGCCAGAACGTGTCCACATGCCAGTGGGCCTTTGCGTCGTCCCTCTGGGCCCCACTGCTACTCCGAGATCTCCTGCTTGTGTAGCCTGGGCCCACGAGGCACCCAGTTACCGTGTATTGCCACGAGGAGACACAGCAGGAGTCTTGATGATGAAGAGGCTGTGTACTGGCAGGGGAAGACTTATGCAAGTTGCATCCCTGTTCGCCACGAGGGCTAGCCAGCGTCGGTAGCTGAAAGCGAGAGGAAGCAAGCACTGCTTGTACCTTAATACTAACATAATGCTGCCACACTAGATGTATTTCACCACCCTTTGTGCGAACACACACACAAACATATACACACATACACACACATACTCGACTGAAAGAAGAATTTTTAAATTCGTTATATACACATTCGACTTAAATGTATATATAGACACCTTTGACTAAGTAAAATGGTAAGTGTATATAGACACACAGGGGATAATATCAACATGCTAGAGCACGTGACGTGATGCGCCGCCTGTCCCTAGTCCCGACCATCACCATAACAACAGGATGTACTGAGAGAGAGAGAGAGAGAGTGAGAGACCCCCAACGGCCTACTGTGCTGGCCAAGACTCGTGGGTACAGTAACACAAGCAATGAGTATATATTTGACCAAAAGCAGATAACATCACTATATATCCCCTGACTGCTGGGGAAGGGGGGGGGGGTAACGAGTCTCAGAGTAGCATAATAGCTCTGAGGGAGGAAACAAAAGTCACCTGAAGATAAGACATCCTAACTTATTTCACTTGAAGATTAAGTACCCTTAAGTTTTCTTAACCTGATCTGATCTAACAGAATCTAGCGCTAACCTAAACTAACCTAACCTGACCTAACCTAATCTAACCTAACTTAACATAACTTTATGCTGTGGTATTGTACGTTAGATTGGGTTGATTTAGGTTAGATTCGGTTAGGTTAGGTTAGCATAGATTGGGTTAGGTTAGGGTAGGTTAGATTAGATTAGGGTAGTTAAACTAAGCAAGGTAAACTTTTGTTAGATTAGATTAGCATAGAATCGGTTTGGCTAGGTTAGGTTCTCTCTCTAATTGCCGAGTGAAAGGAAGTTTGATTTATGAGTCTCCTTGGGATCCGTGCGCTGCAAGAGCCATAAATTCTTACGTTGATGGAACACACAGGGGGGAAGGGGCCCAGTACCGCCCGCCCTGTAATCTGGCGTAATAAGTGTAGCCTTGCCCCTCCCTCCCCTCCATGCCCCTCTCTCGATTTCATCCGCCCCCCCCCCCCTCCCACGTCCCTCTCTCCACTTTATAGGCAAGATAGTATTTTATTTGCTTAGCGAGTGTGGCTCGTGGAATCGCTGGCAAGTGGAATGTGATGGAGTGTGGCAGATGAAGTCTTGGGTGGAGGGTAGAGTATAGTGTAGGTCAGAGTGCTGATTTAATTTGATTTGATTTTGCCACTTACAGCGGCTAGTTTATTGTGCACTCCATACTTATCCTGTGAGCGGCAGTGCAAAAGAATTGCATAGTAGAGTTCACAACTGGTCAGTATAACTAACCTCCGTGGTCAAGATATTATGGCATTTAATGTTACAGTGTATTTCAGGTAAATTCTTCGTTTAGTTCTGTACCTAAAGGGTAACTTATTCGCAGCTGCGTGAGTAGAGGAATGTGAGGCTACGTGAGAGGTATTCAAGCACATTGTGTGTTTGGTTCTATACATGGGAGCTGATATAGCTACTAAGTGCAATAAAAAGTGGATACAATCTTAATTTGTCGGCTATCTTGCTATTAGAGATAAAGTGTTGTGCCGTTTCACACACTGTGTGCTTGAACCTGTCCCTAAAAGGTCCTATCTTCACACATTCGAGAACGTAGTGTTTGAGTGTGTGGCCATATGTCTGACCACACTCTTTACATTTAGTCTTGTTCACATCTGCTTGAGGAACATACTGCCAGAGGTATTTTATATCCTAACCTTAGTCTAGCGGTTACAACATCGTGTAATTTAGTGATCTAGTTGCTTGCCTCATATACATGTTTCACTTAATACATCTCATTATGGTAAACAATGGATCGACAAGTGCCTGTTTGCACTTGTCTGCTTGTGTCAAAGTTATCAATAAATTCCTTCTTAATTACAGTTTTAAGGGTTCTTTTTGACAGACCCAGATTATATTTAACAGCGTCTTTGTTAGATGTGAGTTTAGCGAGGGCATCAACTCTGTCATGTTCTTTGAGGCCTAAGTGAGAGGGGATCCACAACAGTTTGACCTTGACACACCGGTCAACAAGGTAGGCATATTGTGTCTGGCTTCAGAGACAAGCACGTTTCAACTTAAGTTGAGGGTGTCAAGGGCAAGTAGTGAGGCTAGAGAATCAGTAATGTTGAAACTTTCACTGACAGTGGTTTCAATAAATTTAATAGTTGTGAGTATGGCAACTAATTCATTTTGTAGAGTGGATGTCCAGTTGTTAATTCTAACTGCTTTTTCAATTGCATTACCGTTAGGTTGAGACAACTTCCAGCCCTCCCACAGGCGGTGTTAAGAGGTCCATTAGTGTAGATGGTCTGTTTGGTATTATCATCAGTCTGTAGGGTGTGCATGTGTTCAAGAGCTTTCACTTTGGCAGTGTGTTGGAGATAAATACTTTGTATAATTAATCTTTAAGGCGGATATATCGGTATTGTGATATCGAAGGAAACTGTCCGCCAGGGTTTAAGGAAATGCTGTCGTGTCTCAACTCTGTACAGGTGGTCTAGTTTGGATCCATTTAGATTCACCAGTCCCATGGTTCATACATTCTAGCAATTTTAAGGAGACAACGTTTTCAGAATCACCACGCAAAACCTCAGGGCTATCATCAGGTTGATTTCAATTATTTTATCTTTGACACTGAATATACCTAGTTCTTTCCTCATATTCAGTACTTTAGTGCTCATGGGGGATCCTAGGTTAATTCTGAGGGCCTTATTTTGTATTTTTTCGAGTTTGTCAATGCCTTTCCTGTGACGAAAGACCAGGGCTGGTGCATGGTAATATATCAGAGATCTTATATAGCCTAGGTACATTGTTTTCGTACCCAGCATTAAGTGCGCTCGATTTTCATGCAGAAAGAGATTTTGTATGGAAGTGTTCAAGTGTAGACGTGTGTGTGGGTCAGTGGTTCAACATGGTGAGATATATATAAGAAAGTGTCCCCTTTGGCAAACTCCCTTTGCTCCATGTGATATTGTGAAGGATAGGCTATTGGTTTGAAAGTGTAACTGTCCATTCTGAATAACGTCTTTAATAAATGAAGAACCGTTAAGAATAGTTCTCAATTCCCTTTCCCTGTGTATGGAGTAGAGTCAGTAGAGTATTCCTCATAAGTGTCTTTGTGGTATACAGTGATATAGTAAGAACATAGCTATCACCTGTTTCCCCTAATATTCTAAGTTATTGCAGGTTAGCTCTATTCCTCAGTTACCACCCTCCCCTGTCTCCTCATTCTTCCCTTCTATCGGTTATTAGGCCGACCCTCTGGTGGGGGGAGTTACCACAGCCAAACCCCCACCTCCTTCAACCACAGGCCTACTCCTTCCTCACTTTCTCACCCCCCCCCCCCTCCCTTCACCTACCGAACGAAAGAGGATGAATAAGAAAGAGAATTAGAGAATGAAGAAAGAATAAATATAATATAGGAAATAATACCTCATCTATTACAGTAGTGTTATGAGAAGTGTGGTAGTGTGCTGAGTGTGATAGTGTGATGAGTGACTGTGGTAGTGTGATGAGTGAGTGTGACAGTGTGATGAGTGAGTTTTTTTTTTTTTTTTGGGGGGGGGGGGGCACTCCCCTACATCCTTGTGTAAGGTGAAACGCAGATGCGTTTACAGTGCCCAACAGGGAAGCATGCTAAGTTCATGCTTGCCTTTATGTCTCATGAGTTAAGGGCGTAGAAGCCTTAAGCGTCAAGGGCATAGAAGGCTGAAGAGTCAATGGTTTATGTCATGAAGTTATTGGAACCTCCAACAACTTGTCCCTGAATACGAATTCGCAACTTTCGATTTACACCAGGTACCTACTTTACTGCTAGGTGAACAGGGACTAATGGGGGCTAGGAAGTATGTCCAAACAACTTCCACCGGCCCGGTTCAGGCACGAGGTCTCTACACACTCGCTGTTATATGTGTTATACTTCTCTGGGCTTGTAAGCTATGGTCTGATAATCACTCATTACAGTAGTGTGATGAGTGAGTGTGATAGTGTGAGGAGTGAGTGTGGTAGTGTGATGGGTGAGTGTGGTAGTGTGATGAGTGAGTGTGATAGTGTGAGGAGTGAGCGTGGTAGTGTGATGAGTGAATGCGGTAGCGTGATGGGTGAGTGTGATAGTGTGAGGAGTGAGTGTGGTAGTGTGATGAGTGAGTGTGATAGTGTGAGGAGTGAATGTGGTAGTGTGATGAGTGAGTGTGGTAGTGTGATGAGTGAGTGTGGTAGTGTGATGGGTGAGTGTGATAGTGTGAGGAGTGAGTGTGGTAGTGTGATGAGTGAGTGTGATAGTGTGAGGAGTGAATGTGGTAGTGTGATAGGTGAGTGTGGTAGTGTGGTGAGTGAGTGTGGTAGTGTGATGGGTGTGATAGTGTGATGAGTGAGTGTGGTAGTGTGGTGAGTGAGTGTGGTAATGTGATGGGTGGGTGTGATAGTGGGATGAGTGAGTGTGATAGTATGATGAGTGAGTGCGGTAGTGTGATGAGTAACTGTTGTCGTGTGGTGATTGAGTGTGATGAATAGGGCCCGGATAGTTATGCACTAAAAAACCATGAAATATGCATGCAAGTATGCACTAAAAACAGGGGAAATATGCAGCCAAGAATGCAGGTTATACGGAAACAAAATAGTTAATATAAACTAATGTTAATGTTTATTAAGCAATATACGTAATGTATTTAACATATATATGTGAAAGTGCTTCAAAAAATATATATGAACATATATTTACATTATAGACTGACATATTTGTCATGACCAGGTGTGGAAACGACAGATTAAAGCGACGTGACCTCACCTCACTTCACCTAACCACACCTCACCTCACCTCCCAGTACCACGTGTGCTCATTCAGTGGCAACAAAGAGATACTGCCAGATGAATATTTTACCAAAATATGCATTTATATGCAGTTATCTAGGTAATATGCACTTATCATAGAAATCACGCAAAATATGCATTTGCATATGAAATATGCAAATGCATAACTATCCGGGCCCTAGTGATGAACATTATTGTTGCAGTGAGACTGAAGACTCTCAGCCATTACAACTCAACAACAGAAATAAATGGGGATCATCCAGCATGACGTTAATTGTAAGCATCATTAGATTGGTGGATCAGGCCATTAGTACCAACAATAAAAACATCAAAACTAATACTTACTGAAAACATTAACACCTGCCATATGACCACCAACAGTATCAACACCCACCATCAATACCCCTCAACATCCAACATCAGTACCACTGAACATCCAACATCAGTACCACTGAACATCCAACATCAATACCCTCAACATCTATCACCTTTCAACATCCAAAATCAGAACTCTTCAACATACAAAATCAGTACCCCTTAACATCCAACACCAATACCCCTCAACATCCAAAATCACCACCATAAGTATTTGTCAACATCCAGACTCAGCGTCCATCTACATCAGACAATACTGTCATCAATATTCCTCAACATTCAACATTACCACTTCCAACTTACATCATCAGCATCAACATACATCACAACCTTCAACATACAAGATCAGCATCAACATACAGCAGCTCCCCATCAACATACATCACCATCGACATACATCAATATGCAATATTACCTACCTGTATATCAGTACCCCTCAACATCCAACATCACCAACATATACCCCAAGAAACATCAGCAGGCAAGAGGACACTGCAACACTTGCTGAGCGACCATCTTTCTCGTTCAACATGTTCGCCATATGCCTCTTGGTGATTGTGATTAAAGGCGTTTATTGTAATGCGTTTTAAGACATATGGAATAGCTAACGCGTTAGCTTTCCCGGACTGTCATTAAAAAATACGACATTGTACCGTGTCTTGGGAATAACTGTTGTACAACACAGTCTTCAGAAAAAAATACAATTAGGAGAACTGTTATTTGGACACAATACGGAAAGAAATAGTGAAGAAAATGTATACAAAATTATGGAAAGAAAAACAAAAAAGGAAAAAAGTCAATCAGTCAACAATAAATAAGAATAACACAAAAAATCGGGCCCGTTGTAAAGGTGGGTGGTCAGGACTCCGGGCTGGGAGCTTTAAACACGCTACCTACGTTTTCGTCTCACTGCTACATGTTTACAGCTGTTCTCATAAATAATCACACAATAGTACGAATTTCAGGTTCGTTTTAATTATTAATTTTTGCATTTACAA